>WOVY01009435.1:0-59437 GCA_013436015.1 Rhipicephalus annulatus
TCAACAGAATGCTATTCTAGTTCCATGATGCATTTTATTGTCGCTTCCCTTTGTACCTTTACAAACTAGACCACTTCGGTCGCTTTAGCACTGTGGGAAGAAATGCGAATTGTATAGCATTAAATATATAAACGAATGTATTGCTGAGCTAAAGAAAAAAAAGCAGAATTTACTGGCGCACACGAGAAGACTGTGGAAGCAAAGATGCTGGTGGCTTACCCCAACTCCTTTCATTTACTTTACCTCTTCTCAGTTTTCTCCCTCCTTGCTATATCAGTCTATCGACTAGTATATAGATATATATAAATATATATAATATATATATATATATATATATATATATAGATATATATATAATATATATATATATATATATATATATATATATTATATATATATATATATATATATATATATATATATATATATGTGTGTGTGTCAATGCTTTGTTTCCGCTCAGCTGACACGTGTTCCGAGTTCGGAGAGGGAGAGGCCGTTGCCAGGCGGATGGAAAGGAAGCTTAAACACTCTGCTGTTGAAAATAAAAGCTACATGTATCAAGGTGTAATTCGCCTAGATTTTCACCTACGCTCTTGTCTGAACTGTGGAAGGATTGAAGGTGTAACACTGTATACGATGGCATGAAACGTGAACATCAGTTTTCTTTTTTTCCTGGAAGGAAAAAAAAGCATATTGCTGCCAGTTAATGACCTCACGTTAGCAACTAATGGAATGTTATCAATAGATACCTGTTTTATAGACTAATACAAAATGTTCTGCATCACTTTGTTTTTCTTGGCTACGCATGACTAGTGTTCCTGCCGTTTGCCATGTTTACACATACATCAGCGAGACCATTGAGTAAAAAGGTGGATTATCATCCAATATTTTCCAATCTAATATAGGCAATAATTATGGTGCATTCACTCTTCTATCGCAAAATCAAGCTCTGAATTCTGACAACATCCGGGGGCGAGAGGAAGCATTGCGTACTTAAGATGTACGCCTAAATAAACAGTGTGAGTTTAAAATTTCTTTTTAAGTTAAGCATGTTAGCCCTTACATCGTACGCCAAGGACCCCATTCGATAGCTGCTTTATTGGTGCACAGGCATTCAACACATATATCAACAACGTCGCGGAGATCGTTGCACCATTTGACTATCTGTTGCATAAAGCACTTGTAATGTGCGCAATAACGCTATGAAATTTCCTTTCACATGTCGCAATGAAATCTCGCCAGATGAAGTGTTAGATAAATAATTTATCTATTACTATTTGTAATATATCAAGGCGACTGAAATGAGCCAAAAACATAAAGACACAATAGTTCTAGGTGTAGCAAATCTTTTGTTAAACACATGATGCTGCATAATCTGGAGTTGCGAATCTCGTTAAATTAAATGTTGTCAGATAGTAGTGGAAAAACAATCAGGGACACGCTGTCCCTTGAAGCAGGCATTGTTTGAAGTACAGTTTACGGAACTATACTGACTACCTTATAACATAAGACACATGCAATGAGATGCCAGCAAATGAGATGTTAACACTAAATTACAAAAAGTTCTACAAAAGCCGCTCCTTCAGCTTACACTGTGCTGTCGGTCCTGAGCGTCTAGTGCTATTTTCTCAATGGAACTATACTTAGCTCCTTACGCACATTGACGAAAAGAATAAGCGCTACGAAAGAAATAAGAAAGCGAAAGACCTTTCGCAAGGAATAACTGAACAGTACAATCTCGGAGCATTTACTATGTAGTTAACAAGCACATTCCTTTCCTGCCCCATGACTAATGTATTGAACACATTATTTATTATTACTATTTATTTACAGTTACTGTAATCACCATTTCGTGATTTCAGCAGGGTGGTACATATACTTAGTTGTTGACAAAAACATGACGGTAAATGTGATGCTTAAAAGTAAGCAGAGCTACAGTTGGAACTAAAACCACTTTGGTAGCTTCTGTAAGAGTCGAGTAACATGTTTTTAGGTGTTAGTTCACCCTTCAGCCCCACCTATTTATCGGGCACCAGAATTAATTGCGTAATCTACGGGAAAATAGTGCGCATGATGCGGTCAAGTACACAAAAGTATTTTAGAACATATCTTTGCCCCACTGAAATCATTGAAATTGTACGAGCTCTGTCTTGTCTTTTCGTTACATTGTTGCAAAAAATGTAGTTTTTCTAATCAAAACTTTGCTGTCAATGCGAGAATTACCTATGTCCAGTACACTCACACCAAGATGCAATTGGTGCACATCGTGCTCAATTTAGAAGGAAAAAAGAAAACAAGAGGTGGCTTGACGTGACACTCTTCAAGCCCAGTCATAGAGAACTAAAACTGGGGCATGCTGGAAATCTATCAACAGCATGAAGCATGAAGAGGATCGGCGTATGATGAATTTCAATTGTGGACAACATAGGCACGCTCTCTTCTACCACGACAAACTTTTTCTCGGGTCAAAACTAACCCCGCTTGTGCTTTATAAGACCATTAACCTAACAGGGCCAAAAGCAGCGCTCTTTCTAAGAGAATAGCAGAATGTGTGTACCTAAATGTTCAATAAATTATTCCCAGTGTCCAATATACTGAACATGCTTTTTCTGTGAAAATCGTTCTACTAACATCTTTCTTCACTTTTTGCGTGCTTTTCAACAGCCTTATAGCTTAAAAAACAAGATTGAAAAATTTGTTCTGCACTACAAAAAGTTTGGGTCGGAAAATAATATGGCTTAGCCACAAATTAAGTATTCAACCTGATATTATGAATACAATAGATTACATACGACGAGAAAAAAAACTAAAGAATGTAATGCAGTTGGTCGTATCTTCTTCGTATATAAATTATCTATGACTAATCAAAACTGTGAGGACTCGAATTCAACCAAGCAAAAGAAAGAAAGAATTCCTCAGTCTGAAAAATTTTTCATGGCCGGTCTGGAACCTGTTCGCCTACTCTACACCAGCCGGCTCTTAAACGGCGTGAGTAAGAATGCACGAACAACGGGGCGCTATTCTTTGGTTCCCGCAATAAAGGGCGGGCGAGAACAGGTTGAAGAGCGAGGCCATTTCCGTAGGGAACTCGTCAGCGCCGTGGTGGGAGGAGAAAAGAGGGAACGAGAGGGAGGGTTCAACTACATGCGGCACGTGGTGGACGTTTAACGAACTAGCCCCTCATGAGCGTGGCCTCCGCGATCGGCTTCCGGCGGCGCGCCGTTGCTCCGGCCGTCCCATTCGGCGCGAAAGCAATGAGAGCGGTGTAATTTTGCTAACTCTGACACACGCCGCGAGGCGGCGCCGTTAGCCTAAGGTTGAAGGTTAGCCTAAGGTTAGCCTAAGGTTAGCCTAAGGTTGATAGTTCAATTCGGGCTGTCAACGAGGATGGGCGTGTTTTTGAGCGCTCCGAATCGACTGCGCAGATAAGTGTTTTTGCATGTTTTGAGCTTGTCTTTATAATTATAAGGCAGCGGTTGAAATCTTCGTAGCACTAATTTTATGGTACGGCTTTTTCGGGGGCCAGTCACTAGGTATTTAATAGTTAGTGCGGGTGTGTGTGTTGAAATTTTTTGTTGGTGGTGGTTTTTTTTTTTTTCTTCTTTTGCCACCCCGTGGGGGAGGTGCGCGTACATTGAAGACGCAAATTTTTGTAGTAGAGCTTAGACTTCCTTTCTTTTCGTAGTGCAGAACTCGAGTTTAGTAATTGTCGAGTATAGGGACAATTGGTGTCAGAAAGGCATGGTTAAAAAGACTGTAAAGTGTTCAGGATGTGGAGTGGGTTTCAAAGTGGACCCAAGCGTAGAAGCGGATGGTGAAGAGGCTGCCGCGAAGTGTAGGCATTGTGAGGTCGAGGAAAAAATGGAGAAAATGATGGTTGCCCAGAGTGAACTGCTGATGAGAATCGCCGAGCTCGAGACTGCGTTGGCGACAGAGCAAGATAAAACGAGGGCAATGGGAAAAAGACTGAAGTCCGACGAGGAAGCGCTAGCGAAGCTGAACAAAGAAGCGACCTACCGAAAGAAGAGTAGGGAACCGGCAACCAGAACGGTGGAGAAGGAAAAGCAAGCAAGTTTGGAAAAAAACAGGTTTAGCCGGTTCAACTGTCGCAAGGCCCAGCATCAGCGAGGTAGTGGTGGGGCAAGGAGGGATCAAAGCAGCCCGGCGTCACAGGTGCAAGTAGCCCCCAGGTGCAGAACGCTCCAGCTGAAAAGTCACAGCATGTGATAATCGCCGGGGACTCGAATTTAAATCGCTCACAGAGCCATCAAAGAGAGGGTAAGAGGTGACAAGAGGGTTGCAGTAGGGGTGTTCCCAGGACGCAAGCTGGAAGCAGTCATGAGGCAAGCGAGCGCAAAGCTCAAAATGACAGCTGATAGACGAAACCTCGTGACAACTTCAGGCGGTTTAAACGATGTCCTAAACAAAGATGCAGCAGGACTAGCAGCCACACTGTCGAAAGGTGTCGATGACATGCGCGCCACTTCTCCTAAGGTACAGGTAGTGATATAAACGATACCGGAGGTACCGGTGCGTGATAACAACCTGCAAAGAGCGGTGGTCAACGCAAACCAAGAGATATGGCGGATGAGTCGAGAGAAAGGCTTTGAGGTGGAGGAAATAAACAGAGAGATGCATAGGTGGGGGGTTTTCAACGAGACAGAATTCACTTCGATGGGCGGCTTGGTCATGAGGTGGGTTGGCGACTTGCAGGACGCGCAGTAGCTTTTTTGGGTGGCAAGCAAGCCCTTCGGGGTGCAGGATCGAGGAAAACAACCAGGGAGACTCTTCTACAGGTGGTATGGACAGATACGATTCCAAAGTGGCACCAATATCTAAGATAGGTAGAGTCCGGGGCATAAATAGACGTAGCCACGAGCGCCGAGCCAATTGAGACATACGGTATATTAACATGCAGGGTGGTAGGAACAGGCTGAAGTGGGAAGAGATAGAAGAACAGCTAAGGTAAGAGATGTCGATGGTATACGGTTTTGTAGAAACACACCTCAGGGACATGGAACAACCTCCGAACAATCCGGACTACGCGTGGGAATATTGTAATAGAACAGAAGGCAGCAGAAAGGAGGGTGGTATTGGGGCATTCATTCATAAAAGTACAGACTGGCAAAGGGTCAAGCAGGAGTGCAAGGAACATTTATGGCTAAAAGGGAAAGTGGCAGGGCATATGACACTCCTTGGTTTCGTGTACTTGTGGACGGGAGCAAATGCCAGAGAGGAAAACCAGGCAATGGTAGAGTGTATATCAAAGGACATTCAGGAGTTAGGAGCAGAGTGCGAGATAATCATACTAGGAGACATGAATGCGCACATAGAAGATATAGATGGGTATACCAACCCGACAGGCAAAATGATCGTGGATATGTGTGAAAGGCTTGATTTGATCATTTGCAACAATACTGAGAAGTGTGAAGGGCAAATAACATGGGAGGTAGGAAGGCTTCAGTCGACGATAGATTATGCACTGATGTCACATAGGATGTATGATAAGCTCAGGGGAATGCACATAGATGAAGGTGGCTCCAGAAGTCTGGGTAGCGATCACAAACGTATCAAGCTAAGTTTTGGAAGAGCAGTTGAAAGTGGGAAGGAGACAAGATGAGCAACTAGAGGAAAATTTTTATCCAGAAAGGCAAATTGAAATAGCCACTACACAAATTGAGAAAGTAATCATGGAGGATAATAAGGCAGTGTGGACATACACGAATCTAACTATACTCTTTGAGCTAGAGCTTGCTAAGACGCGTGACAAGTCACCCCGGAAAAGAAGACACAAACCCAAAAGTTGCTGGGATGAGGAAGTTAAGAGAGCCATAGCAAAACGTCAGGAAGCCTCTAGGGAACACAGACTTGCTAAGCAGCGGTGTGAACCGACAGATGATGTTGAAAGAAAATGGGAAATCTTTCTAAGCTGTCGAAGGGATGCATTCCTTCTGATCAATGAAAAGATTAGAAGGAAGGGAACTCAGTGGCTGGCAGAAGTACATAAAAAAGATAGAAAGGCAGCTGCGAAATGTTGGAACCATCTAAACTCCCTAAGAAATGAGACGAGCCTAGAGCGGAGTTTTATAACTACAGCCCAAGGTGCTAGGCTAGAAGGGGACGAAGCTATTGAATATATAAGAACAAGGGTAACAGAAATATTTCAACAAAGTACTTTATGCACCACAATAGACAAGGACGAATCAAGTGGTGAAATGACTCCATTTTCACAACAAGAGTGGGAAAGGGCTGAGAAAAGGGTTCCTAGTAGTACATCAACAGGCCCAGATGGTATTCCAATTAGGCTGATAAAGACATTAGGTCCGACGTCTAAGCAGGCTTTGAGAGAGGCAGTGAGCACAATAATAATCGATGGTGAAGTTCCCGATGGATGAAAATTTAGCAGGATGAGCATGATCTATAAAGGAAAGGGGGACAAAGCTGACATAAACAACTACCGTCCTATAACAGTGACATCAGTGGTCTACAGGCTGGCGATGCAGATTATAAAGGAAAGACTGCAGGCGTTGATAGAGGATGAGGGGGTGCTGGGGGAACTGCAGCATGGGTTTCGGAAACACAGGAGGTTGGAAGACAATCTGTTCTCACTGACGCAGTGCATCAAAATAGCAGAAAAGGAACACAGGCCCCTGTGGTTGCATTTTTGGATATCAAAGGAGCGTACGATAGCGTGGTTCAAGAGGAATTGTGGGGAATACTGGACACACTAGGCGTGGAACATGTAGTCACTAATCTTTTAAAGGGTATCTATAAAGGTAACAAAGTAGTTATAAAGTGGGAAAAACAGGTATCCAAGCCTGCAGAGGTAAAACGGGGGCTTAGGCAGGGGTGCCCCCTGTCACCCTCATTATTCATGATGTACCTACAAGGATTAGAGGCAAAATTAGAGGGAAGTGGACTGGGCTTCAACCTCTCTTTAGTCAAACAAGGAAAACTTATTGATCAGGCACTACCAGCAATAATGTACGCAGATGATATAGTGCTAATGGCCAACAACAGGGAAGATTTGCAGAGATTGATGGACATCTGTGGTAATGAGGGATTTAGATTAGATTTCAGCTTCAGTAAGAAAAAGACAGCAGTCATGATTCTTAATGACAATGAAGGTAGTAAGCTTAGAATACAGGAGGTCACGCTGGAGATAACAGATAAATACAAATATCTGTGTGTATGGATAAACAATGGGGCCGAGTACCTAAGGGAACACGAAATATACGTGTCGACTAAAGGTAACAGGAAAGCAGCGGTAATGAAAAACAGGGCACTGTGGAATTACAATAGGTATGATGTTGTGAGATGAATATGGAAAGGGGTCATGGTTCCTGGGCTGACGTTCGGCAATGCGGTCTTGTGCATGAGATAAGAAGTTCAAGCAAGATTAGAAATTAAGCAGCGTGGAATAGGTAGGCTTGCTTTAGGAGCTCACGGGAATACACCAAATCAGGGAGTACAAGGTGATATGGGATGGACATCATTTGAGGGCAGGGAAGCTAGCAGCAAGATAAAATATGAGAAGCGATTGAAAGAAATGGGGGAAGAGCGTTGGGCTACGAAGGTTTTCAGCTACTTGTACATGAAGAATGTCGATACAAAATGGAGAAAGCGAACCAGGAAGTTGACTGGTAAATACTTAGAAAACAGCAGGTGGCCAAACCAAAAAGAACTATCGGTTAAGAAGAAAGTGAAGGAAACGGAGACTGACATGTGGAGAATGGGCATGATTAAAAAGTCCGCACTAGAGATCTATCAAACTTTTAAGCAAGAAATTGCCAAGGAAAAGATCTATGATAATACTCGGGGTAGTTCTCCACTGTTTGAGGCGAGGACGGGAGTACTGCGAACCAAGACATATCGGGCCAAATACGAAGGGGTAGACACAGTATGCAGTGCGTGTGGAGATGAAGAAGAAACTGCCGAACACTTGATAACGTTCTGTAAAGGGCTTCACCCTATAGTTCATGATGATGGCGCAGAGTTTTTCAAAGCACTGGGGTATAGGGACCGGGAGGGCAAAATAAACTTTAAGCGGGTAGACATAACTAGAAGGAGGTTATCTGATTGGTGGCTAAAGTCAAGGCACGAGTGAAAATTAAGCTCTTCACTGCAAAGTACGGATCCTCAAACTCACTTTTTAAGGAAAGAAAAATAAATATAGTTTTTGGTTCATTAGGTATTACGGCTTGGTGGCGCTAGCCACCGCCCGATCTAAAGGGTACAGCCATATCCATCCATCCATCCATCCATCCATCCATGAACGAGGCTCATTTAACCGACAGTGCCTGCGATTTCAGGTGTTCGCCAGTCTTCGTTGTCGAGTTTTCACTGCAGACAAACCTTGAGTATGCGCTCGATGTGTTTGTACTCATTCCTGCAAGCAGTACAAAGTTAAGGTACGTACGTTTTTTAAAAGACTTCGTTAAAGAAGTTTGTTTTGCTGCAGCCGGTGTGGTTACGTGAATCGAATGAGGCAGCCCAAACTCCTTTCGCATTTCCTGCAGATTGAATGCCAGTGTGCTGAATTCTTTTGCCACTTTTACGGCCTTTTCGCGAGCTATCACGGAGCTTTACCTTGTTATGCCTTGCCGGCATAACAAGGTGAACAAGGCATAACAAGGAGACTGCAGCGAGAAAACAGCCGCCTAAAAAAGAAGCTCAGTGGTTATGAGAACAACACCATCCACTCGGCAATCAGAAAATGCTTGGAGAAGGTTGGCATGGCCCAGTTCTGCCTAGAAGATTGCTTAGTGGAGCAGATCACCAATGCAACAAGGCAACGACCCGCATGGTTGCCAGACTTTGTGCGGGAATGTGTACTATTGTACTACTTGTCCCCCAAGGCGCACCGTTACATACGCAACCGAGGCTTGCTTAAACTGCCGTCGAAAAACACCGTCCTTCGCTATGTCGGGAAGTCGAACGGTGAAAGTGGGGTTACACCACTAATGAAGGAACGCTTAAAGCAAGAGGTGAGCAACCTGAAAGAGCAGGCCCGGCTTTGCTCAATTATTGTAGATGAGATGTCCATCAGCTCTAAATACATATATGATTGCAAAATGAATTGCTTTTTCGGGCAACAAACGGCAAAAGAAAACAGTGGAGCAGCAGAGGACACCAGCAACATCATGCTCGCCAACAAGGTGCTATGTTTTGTTGCTACAGGATTGTCCACAGCATACAAGATACCTTGCGGCTTCTTCTTCACGAACCGTCATTTTTTTTTTGCTGTAAATAAAGTATCATGTATCCTGAAACGAGTTTGTTTGTCCTCTTTCCGAGATGTACCTTCAGTGCATTAGCCTCCAATGTTTAGGGCAACAGCGGGAAAATTTTCTGCTGAGTTCAAGGACGCGGGTTCGACTCGCGGCCGCTTTTCTGCTGGAGGCGAAAGCGAAAGCAGTTTGTGAGTTCCAGATTTCGGCGCTCGTTAAAAATCCCAAGGCGTATGGGCGCCGAGGGGAGAGGGTGCAAAAAAAGGCACTTGCTCCCCCCCTCCCACCACCAAACCATTTTAACACTTTTCCCCATGCCCTCTCCCTTTTCCTTCGCGCAACAATAGATTTGCCCCCTCAAGGTAAAATCCTGCCGGCGCCCATGACCAGGGGGTCACAATTAGTCCGGAGCCCTCTACTACGCTGTGCCTCATCCCCTATGTAGCGTCGACGCGTTAAACCTCATAATAAAAATTGACCCAGTTCCAGGCAACTTCAACGGTAAGCATTACAGGAAGTTTGTCTTACCCAACACTGGATGGTGACAACGCTTTGTAAAACACCTGCGCGCCGTGAAAGATTACACTTCACTTAACAATTTTTCTCTTAAATGAATGCGAACAAAGAAAATTGATATCTTTGGTACACAAAAAAGCGGCACTGCGCTCCTTCTTTGTATCACGCGCTCTTTCACGTACTAGAATAACAAATACAAGCTTTCCAGAAATAAAACAAGACGGCTTATCTTTTTTTTTAAAATGCGTGACCTTGAGCAGTGGGAGTCTGCGCTGACCAGTTCGGCGGCGGAGCATCAAATCGCCCTGATGCAACGAGCCCTGCATTCGGCGCAGGATCGCGGCCTCCTGGACGTAGGAGGTTGACCACGTCTCTTTCCAGCCCCATTGGCTGCTCAATAAAATTTTTTTACCACCACCACCACAAAAATGAAAACTACTGATGTGCAATGAATTCACTTACACTTCACAGCGGCCCTAGTCTACGTCAAAAATTAAACGGCTAAATGGCACCCGTAACTACTTCTATCTACTGCATTGATGAGCGGTTGTAATTTTTTTCTTAAACATCTCACACAGGCTGCGAAGGTTGAGTTTCCCTGGCGCTGCGCCAGCCCACGCCAGGGAAAGCCAGAGAAAGCGGATGGATGGATGGATATGGCTGTACCCTTTAGATCAGGCGGTGGCTAGCGCCACCAAGCCGTAATATCTAATGAACAAAAACTATATTTATTTTTTTCCATAAAAAGTGAGTTTGAAGATTCGTACTTTGCAGTGAAGAGTTTAATTTTCACTCGTGCCTTGACTTTAGCCACCAATCAGATAACCTCCTTCTAGTTAAGTCTACCCGCTTAAAGTTTATTTTGCCCTCCCGGTCCCTGAACCCCAGCCAGTGCTTTGAAAACCTCTGCGCCATCAGCCTGAACTATAGAATGAAGCCCTTTACAGAACATTATCAAGTGTTCGGCAGTTTCTTCTTCCTCTCCACACGCACTGCATACTGTGTCTACCCCTTCGTATTCGGCCCGATATGTCTTGGTTCGCAGTACTCCCGTCCTGGCCTCAAACAGTAGAGAACTACCCCGAGTATTATCATAGATCCTTTCCTTGGCAATTTCCTGCTTAAAAGTTCGATAGGTCTCTAGTGCAGACTTCTTAATCATGCCCATTCTCCACATGTCAGTCTCCGTTTCCTTCACTTTCTTCTTAACCGATAGTTCTTTTTGGTTTGGCCACCTGCTGTTTTCTAAGTATTTACCAGTCAACTTCCTGGTTCGCTTCCTCCATTTTGTATCGACATTCTTCATGTACAAGTAGCTGAAAACCTTCCTAGCCCAACGCTTTTCCGCCATTTCTCTCAATCGCTTCTCAAATTTTATCTTGCTGCCAGCTTCCCTGCCCTCAAATGATGTCCATCCCATATCACCTTGTACTCCCTGATTTGGTGTATTCCCGTGAGCTCCTAAAGCAAGCCTACCTATTCCACGTTGCTTAATTTCTAGTCTTGCTAGAACTTCTGATCTTATGCACAAGACCGCATTGCCGAACGTCAGCCCAGGAACCATGACCCCTTTCCATATTCCTCTCACAACATCATACTTATTCTAATTCCACAGTGCCCTATTTTTCATGACTGCTGCATTCCTTTTACCTTTAGTCGTCACGTATATTTCGTGTTCCCTCAGATACTCGGTCCCATTGCTTATCCATACGCCCAGATATTTGTATTTATCTGTTATCTCTAGCGTGACCTCCTGTATTCTAAGCTCACTACCTTCGTTGTTATTGAAAATCATGACTGCTGATTTTTCCTTACTGAATCTAAAATCTAACCTATCTCCCTCATTACCGCAGATGTCCATCAATCTCTGCAAATCTTCCCTGTTGTTGGCCATTAGCACTATATCATCTGCGTACATTATTGCTGGTAGTGCCTGATCAATAAGTTTTCCTTGTTTGACTAAAGAGAGGTTGAAGCTCAGTCCACTTCCCTCTAATTTTGCCTCTAATCCTTGTAGGTACATCATGAATAATGAGGGTGACAGGGGGCACCCCTCCCTAAGCCCCCGTTTTACCTCTGCAGGCTTGGATACCTGTTTTCCCCACTTTATAACTACCTTGTTACCTTTATAGATACCCTTTAAAAGATTAGTGACTACATGTTCCACGCTTAGTGTGTCCAGTTTCCCCCACAATTTCTCCTGAACCACGCTATCGTACGCTCCCTTGATATCCAAAAATGCTAGCCACTGGGGCCTGTGTTCCTTTTCTGCTATTTCGATGCACTGCGTCAGTGAGAACAGATTGTCTTCCAACCTCCTGTGTCTCCGAAACCCATTCTGCAGTTCCCCCAGCACCCCCTCATCCTCTATCCACGCCTGCAGTCTTTCCTTTATAATCTGCATCGCCAGCCTGTAGACCATTGATGTCACTGTTATAGGACGGTAGTTGTTTATGTCAGCTTTGTCCCCCTTTCCTTTATAGATCATGCTCATCCTGCTAAGTTTCCATCCATCGGGAACTTCACCATCGATTATTATTGTGCTCACTGCCTCTCTCAAAGCCTGCTGAGACTTCGGACCTAATGTCTTTATCAGCCTAACTGGAATGCCATCTGGGCCTGTCGATGTACTACTAGGAACCCTTTTCTCAGCCCTTTCCCACTCTTGTTGTGAAAATGGAGCCATTGCACTACTTGATTCGTCCTTGTCTATTGTGGTGCATAAAGTACTTCTTTGTTGAAATTTTTCTGTAGCGACCTTAGGCTACGCGTGCCGCGGTGCGACAAAAAACGCGGCCACGCCCCATTTTCAACTTACGCTGACTCCGGGCGATTGGGGCAGCCGGAGCAACGGCACGCCGCCGGCAGCCCATCGCGGAGGCCACGTCGTGATCCGCAATCCTGGCCTCGTCTTCTTAACGAGAACGACCGCTGACGCCCAGGGACTGTTAGAAGGCTGTACAATACCCCGCTGGAGCATGTCAGCAACCTGGTCGTCAATAACACAACGCTCCGATGCTGAAACTCGGTAGGGGCGCTGCCGTAGAGAAGTGTGGCTTCCTGTGTCAATCTTGTGAGATATGTTCGGTGTGCGACTAAGCCCAGAAGCGTGGCTGTCAAAAGAAGTACGAAACTTTTGCAGCAGGTTCACAAACTGGCTTCGTTCTGAAGAAGACGTTGCGACATTGATGGAGCTGTGGAAAGCGTCAAAGAGTGACTGGTCAACAACAGAGTCAGAAATGAGTGCGCTGAGGTCCGTAGAAAGTAAACTAGATGGAGCGTCAAAAATGTGACATGCGTCGATCGGATGCACGTGACCGAGACATTCATCATAGAATAAAGGTAAAGGCCCTTCTAGCGTATTGTACACGAGCGTCTTCGTGACGCCATGGTAGAGAGTAAGGAGAGCAACGGGCAGTGGAGAACAGTTGCGTTGAATAAACAGGGCAGAGGGCGTAAATAGAACCTCACCGTCGGAAATAGCGTCACACGACACAGTCACCAGCAGAGAAGAGCGCGGTGGTACGGTGGTGTGATCCGAAACAGACAGTTTATAATATGGCAGGGAGGCTTCGACAGCGTCAACATCAGAAAGTGCACATAGGTCAAGTTCAGCACGACAGCAGTCAATGACGGCATTATTATTCGCAAGGAAGTCCCAGCCGAGTATCATGTCATGGGAACACGAGGGCATGGCACTACGAATTCGACGATATACACAATCCCTTCAATGACGACCCGTGTGGTACAGGCTGCGAGAGGTGTTACACTTTGTGCGTTAGCCGTTCTAAGAGAGAGGCCGGATAATGGCTTCAGAACTTTGCGGAGTTTGCGGCACAGGTTGACGGAAAGGACGGATAGAGCGGCTCCGGTGTCGACAAGCGCCATGACGACAATACCATCGACTGACACTTCAATGACGTTAGCTGGACAGGGGCGAGGACTTGTGCATGGCGACGGGGATGCAGCTCGTGCCTCGGGAACTGCGGCCCTCAGTTTTCCTGGTCGGTGGGTCCGGAACGGCGACACATAGGGGAAAGTGAACGTCAACGTGGAGATGGGGAGCGGCGGGTGGGACCGTGTGGGCGATCAAAGGAAAGGAAAAGGAAGGAGGGCTTGAAGGCGTAGAAGAAAACTGAGGGCCGAAAGAGGGCATTCGTCGAAAGTTCTGAGCAGCCTGGCGACGACGACAATAATGTGCCACGTTGCCAACACCGGCACAAGCAAACCATATCGGACGGTTGTCGTGGGTCCGCCATTGGTCGGAGTAGACTCCGACTTGCGGCTGGGGGGCAGAAACCTGCGGCCGAGGTGGTATCGGCTTAGGCGGTGGTGAATAGGTTGGCGGCGAAAAGGGCGGCGGCGAATACATAGGTGCTGGCTGGAACGCAGGCTGTCGAGGTCGAGCAACGGCCTTGGCGTACGTGAGAGGTGTGGCGACTGGCGGCGGTTCACGGGCGGGAGGAAGAACTTGTGCGACCTGGTCTTGAATGAAGTTGCGGAGTGTAGACGTCAATCTGCATAGTTGCATGATCGGGTACGCAGGACATCAAAGAGAGCTGACGAGCGACCTCAGCGCGAATGAACTCTTGGATCTTGGAGAGAAGAGGGGCATGGTCTTCTCCTATGCCAAGGGTGGGCAGTCTGGACAAAGAGTCGTCGAGCATCGAGGGACGTCGGGTGGAAAGACGTTGCCTGCGCAACTCGTCAAAACTCTAAAATAACTCGGTCAGTTCTAGGACAGTTCGAGGGCTCTTAGAAAGCAACATGTGGAAAGCGTCGTCCACAATTCCCTTCATGATGTGCTTGATTTTAAGCTCTTCGGACATCGACTCGTTGACTTGCTTGCAAAGGTCCAGAACGTCCTCAATGTAGCTTGTGAAATTCTCACCAAGCTGCTGGGACCGAGTATGCAAGCGTTGTTCGGCACGGCGTTTGCGTACCTCAGGCCGTCCAAAAATTTGTGTGAGGCTCGTTTTGAAGACCGACCATGTAGGGAGTTCCGCTTCGTGGTTTATAAACCACAGCTTGGCCACGTCCGACAGGTAGAAGGAGACGTAGGCCAACTTGGCGGCGTCATCCCATTTGTTGTGAGTACTCACTCGCTCGTACATTGAAATCCAGTCGTCAACGTCCTTGTCTTCTGTGCCTGAAAAAACAGGGGGGATCTCGCAGACGCAGAGAACCGGAGCAGAGAACAGTAGGCGGTGCCTGTGGAGAAGTTGGAGCGGCGCTTGCGTCGGTAGGCATAATGGATGGTAAAATGCGATATCGAAGCTCAAGGGTGATCGAAACCCAGCAGACTCCACCACTTGTAACGGAGTTTATTTGCAGAGCAGAACGCAGAAGGCGAAGCAGTCAGCAGCGTCCGGCCAAGCGCAGCAAGCACGAGCTTATGCTGGTGGCGATGCCCCTGAGGTGCCGAGAAATGCCGCTGAGGCCCCTCTTCTTCACTACACAGTTAATGTATGTGTGTGTAGCTTACGAAGAACAATGCTGCACTACCCCTCCCCCATCTCTATCTCCAAAGGACGAAATGCTGCAGTCATACTTGCTTTGTTTTTGTTTGAATGCCTAAGTTTTTTGCTGCGTACTGCAGGTAGCAAATAGAAGTGCCCTGACGAACTGTGCAGTGCTGACCACACGGTGAGCCAAGCATCCCATAAGAGGTGCTTATTCAGCATCTGTGGTTAACTCAAAGGTAATATACAAAGTTCCATTTAATGAAGAAGAGTGTTGTTTTGGGCTGGTCATGTCGAAGTGAAACTATTGCAAAATAAATGATGGTATACAGAGTAACATCAAGATATATGCTACCTACCAACTTAACTATATTAATGCCTAAGTGTTAATTATGTGCAAACTTTATTTCAGGAAGAAGTGCAATGATTTCTATGAATGACCATAGTTGGAAATTGCTGCACAAACAGTCACTGTGTTTTTGCACTCATTAATATGTTGCCCTTATTCTTGTGACCTCCCATTGAAAAAGGTTGCTTCACATAAACAACAGTAGATAAGCTCTTGCTAGCTATGATAAGAAATTAATTTCAAAGCTTTTAGTTCAAATAAATTATGCTGTAGAAGAGTACTCCACTTATTTGTCACCATGGCGAGTGCATTTTGTCTGGAAACGTGACTTGGTTTCGCTAAAAATTGCCTTTCTGTAGAATAGGGTACTGGCAAGTGAAATTTCGCAAAAAACTGTGAACTTCTATTGTTTCTTGCAGAAGCATTGTTATTCTCGTAAATACACGCATAGTGTGAAGAATATTGACCCACTTTGAAATTGACAACCTTATCATCGCACTGTCTTGGACTGTCTTCAGTGTATGCGATTTGCTTCTGCCAAACATAAACTTACCATATTTAGGGTCAATTGCTAATTTTTCTGTGTACGTTTGCAAGCACAATTTCACCACTGATGCTAAACAACAGGCGTGAGTGAAGTGCCTGATTCTTGTCTATAAATTTTGTAGAATACCTAAAATAGACTGTTCTACTTGGCGCAATTATTGGCTACTGTGTGCATGTTCTGTGCATCTAGATATAAAAATGGACAATGCAGCTTCTAGCTTTGAATACTGTGTTCAGAAGCTTGCATACACTGCGAAATCTCGCCGGTGCCAAAAATTTTAGTGGGTGTACGGTGAAGCGACTAGTAGCTAGCAGTACTGCATTGTTACAGCTAATTGCACAATGGAGCATTTTTCAGCTGCTCACGTAATTTGAGCAGATGTCGATCACGTTCACTGTGGTACGACTTAGCCACAAAGTTCATGCATCTGCATCCTGCATACCAGGAACCCTTATGTGAAGCAACATGATGCTGTGATGGGGGCAGCTAAGTGAGAACTGGGTTTTCTGTGTCTGTCAATATCATTACACAGGTTTGCTAACTGGCCTCGTGTAGATTCAGCAGGCACTTGTAGCTACAGAGTCAGTAGTAACAGATAATTTAAATAGCAGACTTACCTGTATATTGCATGTTCAAGAAACTCCATTACTTTGTGACACCCTAATGTCACAGCTTGCGCACTCATTTCTTGGTGGTGGGAAATTACAAGAATTAAAGTTTCTTATGTCATGCAAAATTATTCTATTATTTTTATTGTATGTTAAATTCATGCTTTTCGACCGCTTCCTCCCCAACTAAAGCATAACTTCTGCTCAATCGTCTCATGGGTGAAAACAAGAAACCAGGCCAGGGAAACCAATAAGGTGCTCCATTATAACAGAACAGAATACTGCTGTGGTTCAGTCTATAGCTGTTTTTTTTTAAAGATACCATTGTGGATTTCATGTGAGTGTTTACAGAGCATAATTGTGTTGTGCTACTTTTGTTATCGCAGGAAGCACCTCCCAAAAGCAGTGCTACAAGGATGTGAGCCACAAGTTCTTTTCAACGAACCGATCAGACGCCTGAGAGCCACGGGCCGGCTGCTTCTGGCCTACGCAGACAGTGCAGCCAACACAGTAAAGTTTTTGCAAAGGTGGGAGACTTTCCTTTATCGCATAGAGTTAGCATGTTAAGTGCCTGTTTTTTAGCTTATAGGGATATGTCCGTGAAAGTAATTCTCTGCACAGTGTGTTTTACATTCTCTCGAAGTGCCATTAGGCAGCTTAGGCTCTGTCTTTTTTCATTACCGTCCAGACGATCTTGCTAAATCATACAGAGCGCTGCACCAATGGCATTTTGTGAGTATCACAGAAATGTTATTTCGAAAAGCAATTATGGTGACCCCTTCATTGCCTGACCAGTGTATACTCTTCGCTAGCAAATTGATGCGATTTTGCACTGACGATTGGTTGGATCTTTCTGCAAGGTGAAATAGTGTTTTGGCTCTAAATATACGCCTTATAGGTTCAGTCGTTGTGAGGCGTGCTGCATATTTATCTCACATATGCCTTGCACAGTACTTCCTCACCATGCCGATCTAGCACAGCGGCACATCAACAAGGCCTTTCTTAGATGATGGCTGCATGTTGTATGCACAATCACTGATGTCATGCTTTGTTGCCATGTGACTGTAGTTATGATGGTAACGTATGCGTACCCCTCTTCATGATGAGAACGATAGAGAAGCCGAGTGAGAAACTGAAAATAGCTACAATGTGTGTTTTATTGACTGTGACTTCATCATTTCATCATGTGAACACAAAATTTGTGGCATTGTGCTCACATTTTACAATTTGGCAGTTATCAGACATTTCAGACGGTGGGGTTGTTTAGTAGCTTTTTACATTTCAGTTATGAATGGTCAATTTATGCACTGCATGGCTTTGTTGATTTATACTTTGGAATGCTCATCTGTGAAATAGTCTGCAGCTTCTGTCAGTATTCATGTGTTCAGTATACGAAACATTCTGTATGTTCAATATGTACAATCAACAGCAAAAGTTTGCGGGACACTAATTGTTCGATAAATCTGAATTCTCAGTTTGTCTAAGAATGTAATTTTGAAGGAAATATTTCATACTGCACTTCGCATAATGAACTATGCAGTCACCCGTCTAATTACAAGCGTTAAGTACCGACGTAGCGGAAACTCGCATCTTTTGTGGATTCAACATCTACCAAGCTTTTCCTGTTGATAGTACTTTCATGGATTTTTCATAGCACTAGAGCCACCTCCTTTTTCCCCTTTCACGGCTACATAGCTGGCAGTTCATTGCTTTGTTGCTTTGTTTATCTAATACCTATTCAGCCAGCGCATCTAAAACGGTGTTTTGGGTGTACTTGCATCATTAAGTGTTTAATATTTTATTAGTCGTGGAGCTTTTTTCGGTCTTTTGGCTTTTACTTTTTAGCTACCTAACTGCTGTTTTCTGAGCAATCAGTAGATATCAATATTGACTCTACTGAGCTTTAGTTCACAAAGAAAAGCTGAACAGCTGCCGAGGTGCATGGCCTGCGCCACAGCATTCTAGGTTATCAGAAATAGATTCTAGGCCAGATAATGTGTGGCTCCTTGCTAGTTGCGTGTCTTGCTTTTACTTAGAGCTCTTCTCATAGTGCTAAAAATTATCTTACGTTGCTTACAGCTATGCTACCATGTGAACAACCCCCGCACTGAGTGGATTTGATCTTTAGGGCAGCAGTTGGAATTTTGAAGGAGGCAAAAGTGTTAAAGGACTTAGTGGCTTTTAATTGGCATTCATATTCAGAGCCTCATTATTATTGTTACATCAAGTGAACAAAGTGGTAGTTCTAGATTGTATACATATTTCAAATAGGAGATATGAGCTGCTCAGTAGGTTGAAAAGGCAGGGCATGCAAACATGGACTCTATAGAGTAAAGACACCGCAAACACCAACTGGAAAAGTTGCCATTAAGCTAAAAACGAAACAACGCAAGTGGAGATATCGATCAAGACGGCTTGCCTGTTGGTGTATGTGAGAGATAACTGCTCAGCATTTCATTTCTTCCTTCAGCTATTCGATGGTTGGCTCACACATGCACTACTACATGTCGTTATGCCAAGCCTCAACCATTACATGCATTTCTTCATTTCAGTGCTTGTACAAAACTGCATGATTCGAATTTCGGCATGCATTTACGTCGTGATATAAAGATAGGTTTAATGATGGGCCTCTGGTTAACTGTCTTATATGTTCCGTTAGTCTGGCTTCTCATTGTTAGTTGGCATTTGAAGTGTCCTGACTCACCTGCGGCCATGTTTGCATGCCGAGTCTTTTCAACATGTATGCATATCATGCGTAAAGAATATAGTTTATTGAGTGAGTATTACGAAGTTAAATTTATGTCTAGTGTAAAATGTTATTTCTGTTTTTTTTCTTGCTGTACAATGATTGGGCTATATTTTGGAGCCTGCTAAGGGGTATGAGATATACATACATAAAGCAGCAGCTGTTAGCATGTTTTCGAGACTGATACCTCATGAGGCCGAAAAAGTCAAGTTGTGTTACATGGGGCATGCTAGAAAAAGTGAATCGTTTCTAATGTTTTTTTTTGTTTTCTCGGCAGACATTCTACAAAAACTGGCCCAAAGAGGGACAGAAAGCAGTGGGCGGCCTCTGAAACAGTGACTGTACATTAACCTGTAAGTATTTGCGAGTTCATAGTCTTGTCATGTTAGTCTGTGAAGTTGTTTTGTACCATTTGCAATATTTTCCAAAACTGATGCTTTGGTGCCTCAATATGGAAAGTAGTTGTTGCAGCATTATTTTGGGGGAAAAACTTTCTATTAAAGCAGAGGCCTTCAAACCATGTGCTCAGAAATTGAGTTATGGGAGAAAAACAACTGGCACATGGTTGTTGCTTCGTGCTTTTACAACAGTCTTTGTTTTTTTTGTCAGCTAAACTTTATGGCTATGGTATCGAAATATTTTTTTAATTCATGCTAATGTTGTTCGTGAGGAAACATGGCAGAATGGTACTCGGCTGCTGACCCGCAGGTCACGGGATTGGGTACCGGCTGCGGCGGCTGCATTTCTGATGGAGGCGGAAATGTTGTAGGCCTGTGTGCTCAGATTTGAGTGCCCGTTAAAGAACCCCAGCTGGTCGAAATTTCCGGAGCCCTCCACTACAGCGTCTCTCATAATCATATGGTGGTTTTCGGACGTTAAACTACGCATATCAATCAAATCAAACATGGCAAAGTGCAGTGTTTTTTGTATATTTTTTACAAGAGTGGTTCTTTCTTGTAGAATAAAATTACATTGCTTGTTTTAAGGGCATTTACTAAGAGTTAAAAATACTTTTGACTCTGAAAATTGAAGACGCCTTCATACATTTCTACCTTGGGTTCTTTGGCTGATAAAAAAGTCATTAAAGCATAAACGCAAAGAGTGAACACTACATGACAGTTGCCTTATTATGGCAGATGTTGAGAAGATGATAGGAGGAGAGGGCTTGAATGAGGGTCAATTCTGTAAAGAAAGTTTGTTTCTGGAATTAATCAAGATTTTTAAAGATTAGATTGTTGTGAATGTTGGAACAAAAATTGTTTTTCTAAGTCGTGGCGGTAGTTTTGATACGATTTGCTGCTCTCGTAAATGGATGTCCTCTTGTCGAATCACTCATTTTTAGCCTCATGGACATAGCGTTATAAAACTGTTGAGCAGCCAGATTCTTGCTAAATGCGTTGTCCTCTGCAGCTTAAGCTTTCCACCCTGTATTATTAGAATAGAAGCATTTATTAAAGTTGAGGATTTGTAATGGATGCGCTGAGATGTATACCTGATGAAAAAAATCATTGAACGATTGTTAGAGCTTGTTATTCGACAACAAAACTTTTCTTTACCGAGGCAGCAAACTGCATCAAGGTTGCTGCCACAACTCAGACAAATTGTCTTATTCAAACATCGGTTTGAACAACACACTTGATTTAGCGATATGACACTCATTCAAGCCCCCATCTTCATGTCAGCTCCTGCCATAATAGGATATACAACTGCCATGTAGTGTTTATAGGATCTTAAAAACTATAAATGCAAGCTTCGCTTCTTAATTTAATGCTCACTATTTGTGTTGATGCATTATTTTTTGTCTTCATCAGGCTAATACTTCATCCATGATGTTATGAATAAGGCGACGTGTACCCATACAGCACTCTGTAACGCGAAGTGACAGAGAGCTGGCTACGGAAACGACAACGAAGTCCTGATCCTCTTATCTCACAGCTCCTGTTTTTCGCTCCAAAGGTGCCGTTACAATATGTTCCTTGCCGCACGTAAGCCTTTGAAGGAGTCTACAGTATGCTCTGTCTTGCGTAAGATTTCATATTATAATGCAAAATTCTTTTCTTCACCCCATATAACTCTCCATGCTGTTAGTAGTTACAAAAATTGTAACATCCACACCATGGCACTAATTAAACGAAATTTTTTATGCTATTCTACGATTTCTTTTGCAGTCGGAGTATAGTGTGTTTAACGTTGAGCTCTTGTCTACTATAGCAATAGGTCTTCGTAGCATCCTGCTGCTTGTTCTGCATGCGATCTGTTCTTGTCCAGAAATACCGTCTGCTTTTGTTATTCATGAAATAGTGGTGTGAACAGGGGTAATGTATGTAGTAGACACCATAGTGGTTTAAACTCTGAACATTGCTGCTACTACAGTAGCTTTTTTTTGTTTCACATAAAAAACAGCGCCAATAACGAGAGACAACAAAAGAACGAGACAGACAGCGGCACTGACTTACAACAATATTTATTTGCTAGAACCGCACAATATATACTTGGGCAGTATCTAACAAAAAAGAGAAAAATACAAAACAAAGAAAACAGAATTCACCTAACAACCGCGTTATCATCATCATAACGCACCATGAACAACACGTGTGCTAACGTTCTGAAGAAAATCTATTTCTTTTGTGATAGCGTAATCGAAGGCCTGCTGACACATGCACTGCTCAGCCTTTCTATTTCTGCAGCCTCATAAATTTCAGTGCATGTGTTCAGGGCAGTGCATGTGTCAGCAGGCCTTCGATTGCGCTATCACAAAAAGAAATAGATTTTCTTCAGAACGTTAGCACACTTGTTGTTCATGGTGAGTTATGACGATGATTACGCGGTTGTTAGGTGAATTCTAGCCTAGAACCTTGAGCTGTAGTTATAAACCTCTGCTCTAGGCTTGTTTCCTTTCTTAGAGTTTGGATTTTTCTAAAATTTCACAGCTGCCTTTCTGTCCCTTTTATGTACTTTTGCCAGCCACTGAGCATCTTTTCTTCTAATCTTTTCATTGATCAGGAGGGATGCTTCTCTTCTAGAGCTTAGAAAGATGTCACATTTTTTTTTTCAACATCGTCTTTCAGTTCACCCCACTGCTTAGCATGTCTGTGTTCTCTAGAGGCTTCCTGACGTTTTGCGATGGCTCTCTTAACTTCCTCATCCCACCAACTCTTGGTCTTGTGTCTTCTTCTCCGGGGTGACTTGTCACGTGCCCTAGCAAACTCTAGCCCAAACAGTCTAATTAGTTTTTTGTATGTCCACACTGTTTCATTATCCTCAGTGATTACTTCCTCAATTTGTTTATTAGTGATTTCTATTTGTTTTCTGAATAAAAATTTTCCTTTAGTTGGTCAGCTTGTCTCTTTACCACTTTCGCTGCTTTTCCAAAACCTAGGTTGATACGTTTGTGATCGCTACCCAGAATTCTGGTGCCACCTTCTTCTATGTGAATTGCCCTGAGCTTATCATACATCCTATGTGACATTAGTGCGTAATCTATCGTTGACTGCAGCCTTCCTACCTTCCATGTTTTTTGCCCTTCACACTTCTCAGTACTGTTGCAAATGATCAAATCATGCCTTTCACACATATCCATGATCATTTTGCCTTTTAGTCAGTATATCTATATCTTCTATGTGCACATTCATATTTGCTAGTATAATTATCTCGCACTCTCCACCTAATTCCTCAATGTCATTTGATATACACTCCACCATTGCCTGGTTTTCCTCTCTGGCATTTGCTCCCATCCACAAGTACACCAAACCAAGAAGTGTCATCCGCCCAGCTACTTTGCCTCTTAACCATGAATGTTCCATGCATCGCTGCTTGATTCTTTGCCAACCCATGCTCTTATGTATGAATGCACCAATTCCACCCCCTTTTTGCTGCATTCTGTTCTATTGCAATATTCTCATACGTATCCCGGATTGCAAGGTGGTTGCTGCATGTCCCGAAGATGTGTCTCCACAACCCCATATACTATCAGCTCCTCCTGCCTCAACTGCTCTTCTATTTCTTCCCACGGTAACCTACTCCTGCCTCCCTGCATGTTAATATAGCCTACGTCTGACTTAGCTCGGCCCTTGTGCTTACGTCGATTTCTTCTCCCACTGACTCCGTGTGGCTCGAATATTTGTGCCCCTTCAAAGCCTTCTTTGGCTACACCGTTGGCCTCAGGGCTCTGGGTCCCCCTAAAAAAGCTGTGGCTTGACGACCCATTCTATTACCGACCTTCCTGCCCGTTGCACCCCTGTAGTGAATGGCATCTTGTGCAAAGAGGCGAGCGCCGGGCTCGTACACGTCTTGGTTAACTTCCATTACGCTGTATCCGAGTTGCCGGCTCATACCCTTGATCACACAGTTGGCCTCCACTACCTTTCTTTCAATCCCACGAGACTGCCCAAACCTCTGGGACGGTGCATATGGTCACATGCACACTCCCAGAGGCTTCTCGGAGCTTACGAATCCCATCCTCTAACTGTCTCTGAACGTTTCGATCCATGCCCTTCAACACATCATTGAGCCCAGCATGAATAATGACGAGTTTTTTCGCCCTCCATGCAGTTCTCTACAACCTCTCGAGCTTTGGCCAGTGCATCCACCATGCTCTTCCCTGACTGGGCTTTCACCTTGACTCTCCCATATTCCTTCACTGTCTTGAAGACGCCATCCCTAACCCTGGCCACGTTAGAGTCCGCCACCACCAGGACCCTTCTACGCTACAATCGCTGGCTTCCTGTTTGTGATGGCGCCCATGTTTGCTTCACCTGTTTCTCTATCTGCCGTCTGTCCTGTGTTTCTGCCCTGCTCGAAGACTGCCGCGCCACCGAGCTGTATGTTCTCGGAGCTTCCATGCTGTAGCCAAACACTGCGGCCCTCTGACCTCGCTTCTCGTCTGTTCCTTCTCGCCTGTCGCCTTCTCCGCTACCCACGCCTTCCGTCTCACACCGCTCGGGGCCGCGGCAAAGCGCCATTAGCTCCTTTACCCGATGCTCGAGCTCGGTCCACCCTTCCCGTTCTTTTCGAAGGTCGCCCTTCATTTGCTCTAATAGGCTGGTGGTAGCCTCCTTCCGCTCACGCGACGCTCCGAGCAGTTTTTGGAGGTCTATCCTCTGCTCCCTTTCCGCCCTAAGTTCCCCTTGAAGCCCCTCGCTAGCCTCCGTGCGCGCTGAAAGGCCGCCTTCAGTGCCTGGCACAGCCTGCACACGAAGCTCGCCTTCTGCGTGTCGGCCAAACTCGTGTAAGCTGTCTCATCTAAGTAGCACCAGCGCTTGTATTCTTCGCATTGGACCAGCTCACTCTCGCTCGTGAGTTTCCTAGCCTCCTTCGCCATCGCCCACCCAACGATCGGGCCGAGCGCCCGACAGCCCTACGTTAAACGCTGCGGCAAAAACTTCCGAGGGACTGTGGTGGTCGACATCAAGGCACGTATTCGTCAACGTGAGTTCAGCACGAGCGTAGTCGACGAGGGCCTGGTGGGTAGCAAGGAAATCCCATCCTAGTATGACGTCGTAACATGAACGTGGAAGAACAACAAAGTTGACGGCGTATCAAACATCGTGAATAAGAACACGTGCTGTGCACTGAGCCGTCGGCGCGATGAAATGGGAGGTGGCTGTACGCAGAGCAAGATTCGTAAGGGATGTTGTAACTTTTATCAAATGGCGACACAGTTTTTTACTAATTACATAAAAGACGGCACCTGTGTCAACAAGTGAACGTTTAGCAACACCTTCTATCGGCACATTAATTTCGTTGGGTGGACAAAGAGGAGGTCTTAGAGAGTTCGACGACAATGCAGTTCTTGCCTCCGGAACTGCGGCTGTCAGTTTTCCTCTCGAGCGGGGCTCGCGCGCCGAAGCATCGGGAATACAGATCGGCGGCGGGGCGGTAATGACCGGCGAGAGTCGACAGGGCGTCGTGGGGACAACGAGTCGGTGATAGGGGAAGATGGTCGGTGGGAATTCTGCGCAGCTTGGTAATTTGTAGAATTCCCATAGTCCGGAGGCTGAAAGTTGCGATGGCGACAGTAGCGTGCTATATGTCTCACAAAACCGCATGCAAAACAAATGGGTCGATTATCAAAGGTGCGCATGGGTTAACGACAGAAAGTGCAGGAAGCGAAGTAGGATGGGGTGCTGCGTATGTAGGCAGCGTCGTAGGGTAGGAGGACCTGGTGCCCCAGTATGCGCCAGAAACAGGTGGGGCTGGGGGTCTAGCAACGACGGCAGCGTAGGTCAGTGGCGTAGGAACAGATGGCGATGAAGGCAGTGCCTGCGTGACCTCTGTCTCAATGACCTGGCGTAGACGTGGGTCTAACGATTGATTTGATTGATTGATATGTGGGGTTTAGCGTCCCAAGACCACCATTTGATTATGAGAGACGCCGTAGTGGAGGGCTCCGGAAATTTTGACCACCTGGGGTTCTTTAACGTGCACCAAATCTGAGTACACGGGCCTACAACATTACCGCCTCCATCGGAGATGCAGCCGCCGCAGCCGGGAATCGAACCCGCGACCTGCGGGTCAGCAGCCGAGTACCTTAGCCACTAGACCACCGCGGCGGGCGTGGGTCTAACGAGGTCACTCGCTCGGATGCTTCGGCCACAAGAGAAATTGACGCGCAACTTTTCACGAATGAATTGTTTGATGTGGGGCAGTAAGACGGTGTGATCAGCAGCGACGCCGTACACGAGGGAGAAAACTACATCTGTATCGTCGGTGGCCCTGCGTGTCGAGACATGCTGCTTACCGCAACTCGTCGTACTGCTGACAGAGCTGGACAACGTCGATGATAGTCTGTGGGTTCCTAGCGACGAGCACCTGGAAGGTATTGTCGTATACTCCTTGATGATGTGCTTGATTTTGTCGTGTTCGGTTAGAGATGCATCGACGCACTTGCAAAGAGACAAGAAATCTTCAATGTAACTTGTAAATGTCTCGTCCCTGCGCTGGACTCGACTGCGTAGACGCTGTTCCGCGCGAAGCCGGCGCATGGCGAGACGACTTGAAGACCGCGGTGATGGTGGTCTTGAAGGCGGACCAGTTGGTGATTTCGCCTTCGTGGTTCTTGAACCAGAGGCTGGCCACATCATCGAGGTAAAAACGCACGTTCGTGAGCTGGTCGCAGGCGTTCCATTTGTTGGAAGCGCTTACGATTTCGTACTCGACGAGCCAGTCCTCGACGTCTTCTTTCTTCGTCGTTGCCACAAAAAAATGGTGGGTCGCGTTGCCGAGGCACGTTCAGTACAGACAACTGTCATTGATGGGGCAGCTTGAGAAGGACCAGGAGCAGTCATGGTGAACGGTGAGAGTAAGCGTCCGATTGCGATGTTCCAGGTTGATGGGAACCCCGGCTCCTCCACCACCTAAAATAGAGGTGTTGTACGTCGAGAAAGGTTTAGACGCAGCTTGGCGAAAGGTGCTTTATGAGGCAGGCCTGGCTATTTGTGAGCGACGTGTCCTCATTGTCGTCACTCTGTTCTCGCGCTATATCTATCGTCATGTCATACAAACTAGCCCAAACTGCTACGCTTCTAAACTTTAGCAGCGCTTCATTGCGCAAGAGATCCTCTCTTTTCATCTTCCTATGCTATCTTCATGCCTTCTCATGACCCCTCCCCCTCGCTAAGCTTTGTCGCGCTTGCCAGCTGTGGGTGAGGCGAGCTTTAGCTAATCCATCAGCCTCCCTGATCAGTTACTGCAAGCTACCCGGTGACGTCGCCGCTTCCTGCTATAAGCCAGTGGACATCGTTTACTGCATCAGAGGGCACGGCGGCATCGCCTCGAGCATGTCTGACTGCGCATGGCTGATCGTGCAGGTTCTTCTTGTCTGCTCAACGCAAGGGCCAGCTCTGCTGGCTGATCCTTGACAACCGCCTTGGATCAATGACTCGCCTAACACGTGGAGCACTTCGGTGCCACCAGCTCATCAAAATATCAGCCCGATCACCGCCCTGACGCCCCATTGGCTGCCCAGCCCGGTGACGTCGCCGCTTCCTGCTATAAAGCCAGTGGACATCGTTTACTGCATCAGAGGGCACGGCGGCATCGCCTCGAGCATGTCTGACTGCGCATGGCTGATCGTGCAGGTTCTTCTTGTCTGCTCAACGCAAGGGCCAGCTCTGCTGGCTGATCCTGGACAACCGCCTTGGATCAATGACTCGCCTAACACGTGGAGCACTTCGGTGCCACCAGCTCATCAAAATATCAGCCCGATCACCGCCCTGACGCCCCATTGGCTGCCCAGCCCGGTGACGTCGCCGCTTCCTGCTATAAAGCCAGTGGACATCGTTTACTGCATCAGAGGGCACGGCGGCATCGCCTCGAGCATGTCTGACTGCGCATGGCTGATCGTGCAGGTTAGTTTTTATGATACTTCCTTAGGAAAATGTACTAGTTACTATGGATTAGTAGTGCTGCCGTGCCCTCGGCGTTGTTTCTGTATAGTTGCTGATTGTTGGTCTGTGCTACTTCTCGTATTGTGCGGGGACGTAGAGACGAATCCCGGTCCCCAGACCCGGTCCGCTGTTGACCTCAATGAGCATAAAGATGTGTTAAGTGCTATTCTTGAGGAACTGAAAGAGATAAAGACTGCCGCGAACAAGCGCGATGAAACTCTGACCCGTATTAGTTCAAACCTTGATGAAGTTCTGGAGCTGTCAAAAGCAAATAAAGAAAAAATTCATACCCTTCAGCACACTGTTGAACAACTAGAAAAAACTGTTGCAATTCAAGGCAAGAGGCTTAATGACTATGAAGATAGGTCACGACGGAATAACTTAGTAGTCTATGGCATACCAGAAGGCCCAAAAGAAACCAGAGAAGTCCTTGAAGACTTAGTTGTCCGACGGGTTTGCAATGATGAACTAAAAGTCGCTGTCACCTCTCTCGAACGCATTCACCGAATTGGTAAACCGCGAAATGATAAACCCCGGCCAATCATACTCAGGTTGTACAATTACAACGAAAAAATAGCCATACTAAATAACTGTTTCAAACTAAAAGGCAGCGAAGTTTCTGTGTCACATGACTACTCCCAGGCAACGCAGCACATAAGGAAAAAACTTTGGCAATCCGTACGTTCTGATAACAAGGCCGACAATAAGATAAAACTGGTTCATGATAAACTACATATTAACAACGACATTTATGCGTGGGACGAAGCAAAAGATTGCCGGGTGCTCGTGCGCAAAGGTAAAAAACGAGAACTGAGCACTAAACCGAAAAACACGAAAAAGGCGAACGAATGACTTCCGGATTCTACAAAGCAACAACCGAAAACATTGAGGCTCATTTCCCTTAATATGCGAAGCTTATGCAATAAACACGGCGAACTGGAACACGTGTTGTTAACATATGACCCGCACATAGCTGTCATCTCCGAAACCTGGCTTTGCCCAGATTTGCCTGATAATTACGTGATTCCGTCTTCATATACGTGCTATCGCAAAGATAGACTTACACGAGGAGGTGGTGTGGCAATTCTTGTGAAGGCGGGCCTTTCATCTGTTTCACTGCCTGCTGTTAACCCTGACCACGAAAGTGTCTTTTGTAAAATAAATATTTCAGGAAACCATATTGTTATTGCGGGAATTTATAGGCCGCCGGGAGCTCCCTGTGAATTTTTACTTGAACTGTATGATCATTTGGCAGTGTATAAGGATCAGAACATTATTGCTGCGGGAGATTTCAACTTACCGCACATAGATTGGTGCTCGATGTCATCAGGGGGCACTGATACAAAGAACTCTGAAATCCTTCTAGATACTTTATTAGCTTACAACCTTACACAGACAGTGCTATATCCAACACGGGTGACTAGCACTGCTTCCTCCATTCTAGATTTAATTTTGTGTTCAGCCAGCTTTACTGATCATACCACAGAAATTCACGAGGGAGTCTCGGACCACAAGCTCGTATATTTTTCCTGCAAGCTTCCAAACCGAATCAAGTTAAACAACGCTAAATTTGTAAAAGTAAAAGACTACAACGCAGCAGATAACCCAAACATTGCCCACCATTTAGAAGCAGCATTACTGACATTTCACGATGACGATGTTAACGTCTTATGGGCAAAGTTTAAGTCATGCTGCAATTATTGCATCAATAGGTTTATTCCAGATAAAATGAAAAAAATCAACAAAGCCAATCCTTGGATAACCAGAGAAATTATACATTTAAAACGTAAACTAAAACGGTACCGAAAAAGGAAGAACAAGGATGCCGCCCTCCTTTTTAAGCTAAGTTCTGAGTTGAAATCTAAACTACGAGAAGCTAAAGAGCGCTTCTATTCAACCACCCTTGGGCGCTTTGCTACCGAATCCCCTCACAAATTCTGGCAATTTTTATCAAACAAGGACTCAAGAAGCGTTGATCAAATAGCTGTTGGTGCTCGCATTGTTACAGATAAAAAAGAAATTGCTGATACGTTCAATTCCTATTTTCAGAGCGTATTCTCAAGGCCAGCCACGCTGGGTAATACGCCTTACGTCAACGATAGCAACCAATCTATCCATATTACTGTCGAAGGTGTTACTGAGCTGCTCTTACGATTAGATCCTAAAAAATCCGCAGGACCTTATAACATTCCCACCGCATTTCTCAAAAGATATGCAGAGCTCCTAACTAGATTCTTGGTACAGTTGTATTCTAAGTCTCTTGAAACTTCTTGCCTCCCACTTGAGTGGTTGGTTGCCCGAGTGAAACCAATTTTTAAAAAAGGCTCTGTCACCGATTATCGTGATTACCGACCCATATCTCTCACTTGCACAGTTTGTAAAGTTCTCGAACACGTAATTGCTAAACACCTAAATGATTTTCTTGACAAGAATAATCTTCTTACTAACGTACAGCACGGTTTTCGAAGAGGTTTTTCAACTGCAACTCAATTAGTAGTTACCGTCCATGAGATGGCACAGGTACTTGACGAGGGCGGGCAGATTGACGCAGTTCTAACAGACTTCTCAAAAGCGTTCGATAGAGTTCCACACTCGAAACTAATAACAAAAATGAAAAACTTAGGCATTCCATCACAAGTCGTCAATTGGGTCATTTCATACCTAACTGGCCGCAAACAGTATGTTGAAATTGACGGTGCCTGTTCTCGTTTTCTTGATGTTTTTTCTGGCGTCCCACAAGGTTCGGTCTTGGCACCGGTTCTATTTAACATTTATATTAATGATCTTGGCCAAATTGTAAAGCCCCCTCTACGCCTTAAGCTGTTTGCAGACGATTGCATCATCTTTAGCCACATAGTGTCTGTCACTGACCAGCACGTTCTTAACCATGCTTTGCATGCAATAACGGAATGATGTAGTAAATGGGATATGATTATAAATCTCGAGAAGACAGTTTACATGTGCATCTCCAATAAGAATAAATCTCACTTCATGTATAGTCTTGGCAATTATCAGATTAAACAAGTGGAGGAACATAAGTACCTGGGGTTAACCTTGACGTCCAGACTTAACTGGTCAACACATATAAATAACATATGTTCCTCCGCGAGAAAGAAGTTAGGATTTCTGAAGCATAAATTAGGTAATGCCCCCTCATCGCTTAGACTCATTGCATACAAATCCATTGTAAGACCCACCCTAGAATACGGAAGCATTGTATGGGATCCCCATACTATCACTAATAAAGAAAAGCTTGAAAAAATTCAGAGATTGGCAGCTCGCTTTATTTATAAACGTTTTAGACGTCGCGACTCCCCTTCAGCTATGTTGGAGCTCGCACACCTAGAGCCATTGGCCAACCGACGTAAAAGTGCCCGTCTAAACTTTCTACACCAGCTATATTTTAATAAATTGGGAATCCAGTCCCAAGATTACATAGCTAATAACCCTAGTCGAGCGTCTCGTCACAAACATAGCCGAAGTATTACACCGTTCTTTGCCCGTACAGACCAATACAAATATTCATTTTTTCCCAGAACTGCTTCCGATTGGAATGTTTTGCCAGAGTGTTCACCCTTGCTGTCATCCAATGTATAATGATTGTATACTTACCTGTTGATTATGTACCCTCATGTGTCGATCTTGCATCCATACGCATGTCTTCTGGATATGTACATCCCTCTCCTGCTTGGACCTTTCAAGGTTCGCAGTATTGTCCAAATAAAAAATAAATAAAAAATAATCTATCCTGCGGTCACCCGTTATTGCTCTAGTGTGTTTAGAGAAACAAATGAATCGAAAGAACTTCGTGCCTAACCGTTAATTGAGGTATATTCTATCGGATAGTGCCTCCGTCCCGCGCATTGCCTTGTAACAGGTAACGACTGTGTCTATCAATATCATCATTACCATTCTTCCTAATAGATGTATTAGTATCCACAACAGAGCTTCCACCCCAGAATTTATCACACGCTGCTTTAATCCATGATAACTCTCTTCGCAATGAGCAGCTTCAAGCTCGCAAACATATAAGGTGCAAAAAGTTGTTCAACTTGTACCCCCTGGGGTGGTCGAGTGGCTTGAGCGTTGCGCCATGAGACCGCGGTAGTGAGGGTTAACAACCTGGCTCCGGGGGCAGCGCGCAATTGGAGGATGACGCGCAAAAACGCTCTACAAGAGTTTCCCAGCCGGCCTCCACTGCTGGGCTGTACATATTGTATATAGTGTTGATCCGTTGTTGTAGTGTATTTATTATGTATTGTAGTGTATTTATTATGTGTTGTTAAGTTTCTGTTTGAGGGAAGAGGTTGGGTCGGGAAAACAGAAAAACGACAACACACGTCGGATAGGGTGGTGTACAGGACTTCCTTCTTTTTTTTCTTTTTTTTACCCGTCCTGTATCATACATTTTTCATAACAGCAGCTTGTTTTTGTCCCAGGCACACAGGCAACCTGTGTAACGACGCCACCCACAGACAAGCTCAAGGATTCGTATTCCGAGTGGTGGTCCAGACTTCGAACCACGACGGAGAAGCAAACAAAACCATCCTCAGCTTTCGCAATCTTACGTAACACATTAAACAAAGGAGACAAACAAAACGACCCATGCAGCCGCAGCTAAACAAAGCTGAACAAGTCAGTTGACAGAAGCTTCAAACCACTTATTCTCTTCTCTGTACGTCCGTCGACACATCTACTCGGCCTTCTTCACATCTACTTGCACACATTGCAAGTTGATTTTTAGCCACAAACTAAAGACCGAGCATTTCTACCGCCTGTCTGACCAGTCGACGCTTCTTTCTTACCCTTCAAAAACGGAAAAAACAGAAAACAACTCATGTTGCAGGAACAACATTCACCTGTCTATCCTTCAGTCCTTACGAATCTGTCGTTATTTCTCGGCAACTTCTGCCCTGCTCGCTCTACTCGTACGTACGACGCAATAGCCGCGCTGCAGGACAGCCTATAACTACAAGAAACAGGACCGCGAAGCCTCCGGGCAGTCTATAAACGAGGGTATAGCAGTCCAACCATTCGGAGTGTCCCCCCCCCCTACCCAGCTGAATACTCCAATGAGATAACCTCAATTGTGCTAAGTTTACAATTTCCTCTTGTATTGTTATTTATGCTACAACATGAACTAATACAGGGAAAAGTTGCATTCATATCGACAAGTGTTCAGTTGCTGCACGCAATATATATATATATTCTATCCTGCGGTCGTCGTTATTGCTCTAGTGTGTTTGGAGAAACAAATGAATCCAAAAAACTTCGTGCCTAACAGTTAAATGAGGTATATTCTATCGAATAGTGCCTCCATCCCGCGCATTGTTTTGTAACAGGTAACGACTGTGTCTATCAATATCATCATTACCATTCTTCTTAATAGATGTATTAGTATCCACAACAGAGCTTCCACCCCAGAATTTATCACACGCTGCTTTAATCCATGATAACTCTCTTCGCAATGAGCAGCTTCAAGCTCGCAAACATATAAGGTGCAAAAAGTTGTTCAACTTGTACCCCCTGGGGTGGTCGAGTGGCTTGAGCGTTGCGCCATGAGACCGCGGTAGTGAGGGTTAACAACCTGGCTCCGGGGGCAGCGCGCAATCGGAGGATGACGCGCAAAAACGCTCTACAAGAATTTCCCAGCCGGCCTCCACTGCTGGGCTGTACATATTGTATATAGTGTTGATCCGTTGTTGTAGTGTATTTATTATGTATTGTAGTGTATTTATTATGTGTTGTTAAGTTTCTGTTTGAGGGAAGAGGTTGGGTCGGGAAAACATAAAAACGACAACACACGTTGGATAGGGTGGTGTACAGGATTTCCTTCTTTTTTTTCTTTTTTTTACCCGTCCTGTATCATAACTTTTTCATAACAGCAGCTTGTTTTTGTCCCAGGCACACAGGCAACCTGGGTAACGACGCCACCCACAGACAAGCTCAAGCATTCGTATTCCGAGTGGTGGTCCAGACTTCGAACCACGACGGAGAAGCAAACAAAACCATCCTCAGCTTTCGCAATCTTACGTAACACATTAAACAAAGGAGACGAAAAAAAACGACCCATGCAGCCGCAGCTAAAGAAGCTGAACAAGTCAGTTGACAGAAGCTTCAAACCACTTATTCTCTTCTCTGTACGTCTGTCGACACATCTACTCGGCCTTCTTCACATCTACTTGCACACATTGCAAGTGGATTTTCAGCCACAAACTAAAGACCGAGCATTTCTACCGCCTGTCTGACCAGTCGACGCTTCTTTCTTACCCTTCAAAAACGGAAAACACAGAAAGCAACTCATGTCGCAGGAACAAGATTCACCTGTCTATGCTTCAGTCCTTACGAATCTGTCGTTATTTCTCGGCAACTTCTGCCCTGCTCGCTCTACTCGTACGTACGACGCAATAGCCGCGCTGCAGGACAGCCTATAACTACAAGAAACAGGACCGCGAAGCCTCCGGGCAGTCTATAAACGAGGGTATAGCAGTCCTACCATTCGGAGTGTTCCCCCCTCCCTCCCAGATGAATACTCCAATGAGATAACCTCAGTTGTGCTAAGTTTACAATTTCCTCTTGTATTGTTATTTATGCTACAAGCTGAACTAATACAGGGAAAAGTTGCATTCATATCGACAAGTGTTCAGTTGCTGCACGCAATATATATATAATCTATCCTGCGGTCGCCCGTTATTGCTCTAGTGTGTTTAGAGAAACAAATGAATCGAAAAAACTTCGTGCCTAACCGTTAAATGAGGTATATTCTATCGGATAGTGCCTCCATCCCGCGCATTGCCTTGTAACAGGTAACGACTGTGTCTATCAATATCATCATTACCAATCTTCTTAATAGATGTATTAGTATCCACAACAGAGCTTCCACCCCAGAATTTATCACACGCTGCTTTAATCCATGATAACTCTCTTCGCAATGAGCAGCTTCAAGCTCGCAAACATATAAGGTGCAAAAAGTTGTTCAACTTGTACCCCTGGGCTGGTCGAGTGGCTTGAGCGTCGCGCCATGAGACCGCGGTAGTGAGGGTTAACAACCTGGCTCCGGGGGCAGCGCGCAATTGGAGGATGACGCGCAAAAACGCTCTACAAGAATTTCCCAGCCGGCCTCCACTGCTGGGCTGTACATATTGTATATAGTGTTGATCCGTTGTTGTAGTGTATTTATTATGTATTGTAGTGTATTTATTATGTGTTGTTAAGTTTCTGTTTGAGGGAAGAGGTTGGGTCGGGAAAACAGAAAAACGACAACACACGTCGGATAGGGTGGTGTACAGGACTTCCTTTTTTTTCTTTTTTTTACCCGTCCTGTATCATAAATTTTTCATAACAGCAGCTTGTTTTTGTCCCAGGCACACAGGCAACCTGGGTAACGACGCCACCCACAGACAAGCTCAAGGATTCGTATTCCGAGTGGTGGTCCAGACTTCGAACCACGACGGAGAAGCAAACAAAACCATCCTCAGCTTTCGCAATCTTACGTAACACATTAAACAAAGGAGACAAACAAAACGACCCATGCAGCCGCAGCTAAACAAAGCTGAACAAGTCAGTTGACAGAAGCTTCAAACCACTTATTCTCTTCTCTGTACGTCTGTCGACACATCTACTCGGCCTTCTTCACATCTACTTGCACACATTGCAAGTTGATTTTCAGCCACAAACTAAAGACCGAGCATTTCTACCGCCTGTCTGACCAGTCGACGCTTCTTTCTTACCCTTCAAAAACGGAAAACACAGAAAGCAACTCATGTCGCAGGAACAAGATTCACCTGTCTATGCTTCAGTCCTTACGAATCTGTCGTTATTTCTCGGCAACTTCTGCCCTGCTTGCTCTACTCGTACGTACGACGCAATAGCCGCGCTGCAGGACAGCCTATAACTACAAGAAACAGGACCGCGAAGCCTCCGGGCAATCTATAAACGAGGGTATAGCAGTCCTACCATTCGGAGTGTTCCCCCCTCCCCTCCCCAGATGAATACTCCAATGAGATAACCTCAGTTGTGCTAAGTTTACAATTTCCTCTTGTATTGTTATTTATGCTACAAGCTGAACTAATACAGGGAAAAGTTGCATTCATATCGACAAGTGTTCAGTTGCTGCACGCAATATATATATAATCTATCCTGCGGTCGCCCGTTATTGCTCTAGTGTGTTTAGAGAAACAAATGAATCGAAAAAACTTCGTGCCTAACCGTTAAATGAGGTATATTCTATCGGATAGTGCCTCCATCCCGCGCATTGCCTTGTAACAGGTAACGACTGTGTCTATCAATATCATCATTACCAATCTTCTTAATAGATGTATTTGTATCCACAACAGAGCTTCCACCCCAGAATTTATCACACGCTGCTTTAATCCATGATAACTCTCTTCGCAATGAGCAGCTTCGAGCTCGCAAACATATAAGGTGCAAAAAGTTGTTCAACTTGTACCCCCTGGGCTGGTCGAGTGGCTTGAGCGTCGCGCCATGAGACCGCGGTAGTGAGGGTTAACAACCTGGCTCCGGGGGCAGCGCGCAATTGGAGGATGACGCGCAAAAACGCTCTACAAGAATTTCCCAGCCGGCCTCCACTGCTGGGCTGTACATATTGTATATAGTGTTGATCCGTTGTTGTTGTAGTGTATTTATTATGTATTGTAGTGTATTTATTATGTGTTGTTAAGTTTCTGTTTGAGGGAAGAGGTTGGGTCGGGAAAACAGAAAAACGACAACACACGTCGGATAGGGTGGTGTAGAGGACTTCCTTTTTTTTCTTTTTTTTACCCGTCCTGTATCATAAATTTTTCATAACAGCAGCTTGTTTTTGTCCCAGGCACACAGGCAACCTGGGTAACGACGCCACCCACAGACAAGCTCAAGGCATTCGTATTCCGAGTGGTGGTCCAGACTTCGAACCACGACGGAGAAGCAAACAAAAACCATCCTCAGCTTTCGCAATCTTACGTAACACATTAAACAAAGGAGACAAACAAAACGACCCATGCAGCCGCAGCTAAACAAAGCTGAACAAGACAGTTGACAGAAGCTTCAAACCACTTATTCTCTTCTCTGTACGTCTGTCGACACATCTACTCGGCCTTCTTCACATCTACTTGCACACATTGCAAGTGGATTTTCAGCCACAAACTAAAGACCGAGCATTTCTACCGCCTGTCTGACCAGTCGATGCTTTTTTCTTACCCTTCAAAAACGGAAAACACAGAAAGCACCTCATGTCGCAGGAACAAGATTCACCTGTCTATGCTTCAGTCCTTACGAATCTGTCGTTATTTCTCGGCAACTTCTGCCCTGCTTGCTCTACTCGTACGTACGACGCAATAGCGGCGCTGCAGGACAGCCTATAACTACAAGAAACAGGACCGCGAAGCCTCCGGGCAATCTATAAACGAGGGTATAGCAGTCCTACCATTCGGAGTGTTCCCCCCCCCCTCCCCAGATGAATACTCCAATGAGATAACCTCAGTTGTGCTAAGTTTACAATTTCCTCTTGTATTGTTATTTATGCTACAAGCTGAACTAATACAGGGAAAAGTTGCATTCATATCGACAAGTGTTCAGTTGCTGCACGCAATATATATATAATCTATCCTGCGGTCGCCCGTTATTGCTCTAGTGTGTTTAGAGAAACAAATGAATCGAAAAAACTTCGTGCCTAACCGTTAAATGAGGTATATTCTATCGGATAGTGCCTCCATCCCGCGCATTGCCTTGTAACAGGTAACGACTGTGTCTATCAATATCATCATTACCATTCTTCTTAATAGATGTATTAGTATCCACAACAGAGCTTCCACCCCAGAATTTATCACACGCTGCTTTAATCCATGATAACTCTCTTCGCAATGAGCAGCTTCAAGCTCGCAAACATATAAGGTGCAAAAAGTTGTTCAACTTGTACCCCCTGGGGTGGTCGAGTGGCTTGAGCGTTGCGCCATGAGACCGCGGTAGTGAGGGTTAACAACCTGGCTCCGGGGGCAGCGCGCAATTGGAGGATGACGCGCAAAAACGCTCTACAAGAATTTCCCAGCCGGCCTCCACTGCTGGGCTGTACATATTGTATATAGTGTTGATCCGTTGTTGTAGTGTATTTATTATGTATTGTAGTGTATTTATTATGTGTTGTTAAGTTTCTGTTTGAGGGAAGAGGTTGGGTCGGGAAAACAGAAAAACGACAACACACGTCGGAATAGGGTGGTGTAGCAGGACTTCCTTCTTTTTTTCTTTTTTTTACCCGTCCTGTATCATAAATTTTTCATAACAGCAGCTTGTTTTTGTCCCAGGCACACAGGCAACCTGGGTAACGACGCCACCCACAGACAAGCTCAAGGATTCGTATTCCGAGTGGTGGTCCAGACTTCGAACCACGACGGAGAAGCAAACAAAACCATCCTCAGCTTTCGCAATCTTACGTAACACATTAAACAAAGGAGACAAACAAAACGACCCATGCAGCCGCAGCTAAACAATGCTGAACAAGTCAGTTGACAGAAGCTTCAAACCACTTATTCTCTTCTCTGTACGTCTGTCGACACATCTACTCGGCCTTCTTCACATCTACTTGCACACATTGCAAGTTGATTTTCAGCCACAAACTAAAGACCGAGCATTTCTACCGCCTGTCTGACCAGTCGACGCTTCTTTCTTACCCTTCAAAAACGGAAAACACAGAAAGCAACTCATGTCGCAGGAACAAGATTCACCTGTCTATGCTTCAGTCCTTACGAATCTGTCGTTATTTCTCGGCAACTTCTGCCCTGCTCGCTCTACTCGTACGTACGACGCAATAGCCGCGCTGCAGGACAGCCTATAACTACAAGAAACAGGACCGCGAAGCCTCCGGGCAGTCTATAAACGAGGGTATAGCAGTCCTACCATTCGGAGTGTTCCCCCCCCCTCCCCAGATGAATACTCCAATGAGATAACCTCAGTTGTGCTAAGTTTACAATTTCCTCTTGTATTGTTATTTATGCTACAAGCTGAACTAATACAGGGAAAAGTTGCATTCATATCGACAAGTGTTCAGTTGCTGCACGCAATATATATATAATCTATCCTGCGGTCGCCCGTTATTGCTCTAGTGTGTTTAGAGAAACAAATGAATCGAAAAAACTTCGTGCCTAACCGTTAAATGAGGTATATTCTATCGGATAGTGCCTCCATCCCGCGCATTGCCTTGTAACAGGTAACGACTGTGTCTATCAATATCATCATTACCATTCTTCTTAATAGATGTATTAGTATCCACAACAGAGCTTCCACCCCAGAATTTATCACACGCTGCTTTAATCCATGATAACTCTCTTCGCAATGAGCAGCTTCAAGCTCGCAAACATATAAGGTGCAAAAAGTTGTTCAACTTGTACCCCCTGGGGTGGTCGAGTGGCTTGAGCGTTGCGCCATGAGACCGCGGTAGTGAGGGTTAACAACCTGGCTCCGGGGGCAGCGCGCAATTGGAGGATGACGCGCAAAAACGCTCTACAAGAATTTCCCAGCCGGCCTCCACTGCTGGGCTGTACATATTGTATATAGTGTTGATCCGTTGTTGTAGTGTATTTATTATGTATTGTAGTGTATTTATTATGTGTTGTTAAGTTTCTGTTTGAGGGAAGAGGTTGGGTCGGGAAAACAGAAAAACGACAACACTGTCGGATAGGGTGGTGTACAGGACTTCCTTCTTTTTTTCTTTTTTTTACCCGTCCTGTATCATAAATTTTTCATAACAGCAGCTTGTTTTTGTCCCAGGCACACAGGCAACCTGGGTAACGACGCCACCCACAGACAAGCTCAAGGATTCGTATTCCGAGTGGTGGTCCAGACTTCGAACCACGACGGAGAAGCAAACAAAACCATCCTCAGCTTTCGCAATCTTACGTAACACATTAAACAAAGGAGACAAACAAAACGACCCATGCAGCCGCAGCTAAACAAAGCTGAACAAGACAGTTGACAGAAGCTTCAAACCACTTATTCTCTTCATCTGTACGTCTGTCGACACATCTACTCGGCCTTCTTCACATCTACTTGCACACATTGCAAGTTGATTTTCAGCCACAAACTAAAGACCGAGCATTTCTACCGCCTGTCTGACCAGTCGACGCTTCTTTCTTACCCTTCAAAAACGGAAAACACAGAAAGCAACTCATGTCGCAGGAACAAGATTCACCTGTCTATGCTTCAGTCCTTACGAATCTGTCGTTATTTCTCGGCAACTTCTGCCCTGCTCGCTCTACTCGTACGTACGACGCAATAGCCGCGCTGCAGGACAGCCTATAACTACAAGAAACAGGACCGCGAAGCCTCCGGGCAGTCTATAAACGAGGGTATAGCAGTCCTACCATTCGGAGTGTTCCCCCCCCCTCCCCAGATGAATACTCCAATGAGATAACCTCAGTTGTGCTAAGTTTACAATTTCCTCTTGTATTGTTATTTATGCTACAAGCTGAACTAATACAGGGAAAAGTTGCATTCATATCGACAAGTGTTCAGTTGCTGCACGCAATATATATATAATCTATCCTGCGGTCGCCCGTTATTGCTCTAGTGTGTTTAGAGAAACAAATGAATCGAAAAAACTTCGTGCCTAACCGTTAAATGAGGTATATTCTATCGGATAGTGCCTCCATCCCGCGCATTGCCTTGTAACAGGTAACGACTGTGTCTATCAATATCATCATTACCATTCTTCTTAATAGATGTATTAGTATCCACAACAGAGCTTCCACCCCAGAATTTATCACACGCTGCTTTAATCCATGATAACTCTCTTCGCAATGAGCAGCTTCAAGCTCGCAAACATATAAGGTGCAAAAAGTTGTTCAACTTGTACCCCCTGGGGTGGTCGAGTGGCTTGAGCGTTGCGCCATGAGACCGCGGTAGTGAGGGTTAACAACCTGGCTCCGGGGGCAGCGCGCAATTGGAGGATGACGCGCAAAAACGCTCTACAAGAATTTCCCAGCCGGCCTCCACTGCTGGGCTGTACATATTGTATATAGTGTTGATCCGTTGTTGTAGTGTATTTATTATGTATTGTAGTGTATTTATTATGTGTTGTTAAGTTTCTGTTTGAGGGAAGAGGTTGGGTCGGGAAAACAGAAAAACGACAACACACGTCGGATAGGGTGGTGTACAGGACTTCCTTCTTTTTTTCTTTTTTTTACCCGTCCTGTATCATAAATTTTTCATAACAGCAGCTTGTTTTTGTCCCAGGCACACAGGCAACCTGGGTAACGACGCCACTCACAGACAAGCTCAAGGATTCGTATTCCGAGTGGTGGTCCAGACTTCGAACCACGACGGAGAAGCAAACAAAACCATCCTCAGCTTTCGCAATCTTACGTAACACATTAAACAAAGGAGACAAACAAAACGACCCATGCAGCCGCAGCTAAACAAAGCTGAACAAGTCAGTTGACAGAAGCTTCAAACCACTTATTCTCTTCTCTGTACGTCTGTCGACACATCTACTCGGCCTTCTTCACATCTACTTGCACACATTGCAAGTTGATTTTCAGCCACAAACTAAAGACCGAGCATTTCTACCGCCTGTCTGACCAGTCGACGCTTCTTTCTTACCCTTCAAAAACGGAAAACACAGAAAGCAACTCATGTCGCAGGAACAAGATTCACCTGTCTATGCTTCAGTCCTTACGAATCTGTCGTTATTTCTCGGCAACTTCTGCCCTGCTCGCTCTACTCGTACGTACGACGCAATAGCCGCGCTGCAGGACAGCCTATAACTACAAGAAACAGGACCGCGAAGCCTCCGGGCAGTCTATAAACGAGGGTATAGCAGTCCTACCATTCGGAGTGTTCCCCCCCCTCCCCAGATGAATACTCCAATGAGATAACCTCAGTTGTGCTAAGTTTACAATTTCCTCTTGTATTGTTATTTATGCTACAAGCTGAACTAATACAGGGAAAAGTTGCATTCATATCGACAAGTGTTCAGTTGCTGCACGCAATATATATATAATCTATCCTGCGGTCGCCCGTTATTGCTCTAGTGTGTTTAGAGAAACAAATGAATCGAAAAAACTTCGTGCCTAACCGTTAAATGAGGTATATTCTATCGGATAGTGCCTCCATCCCGCGCATTGCCTTGTAACAGGTAACGACTGTGTCTATCAATATCATCATTACCATTCTTCTTAATAGATGTATTAGTATCCACAACAGAGCTTCCACCCCAGAATTTATCACACGCTGCTTTAATCCATGATAACTCTCTTCGCAATGAGCAGCTTCAAGCTCGCAAACATATAAGGTGCAAAAAGTTGTTCAACTTGTACCCCCTGGGGTGGTCGAGTGGCTTGAGCGTTGCGCCATGAGACCGCGGTAGTGAGGGTTAACAACCTGGCTCCGGGGGCAGCGCGCAATTGGAGGATGACGCGCAAAAACGCTCTACAAGAATTTCCCAGCCGGCCTCCACTGCTGGGCTGTACATATTGTATATAGTGTTGATCCGTTGTTGTAGTGTATTTATTATGTATTGTAGTGTATTTATTATGTGTTGTTAAGTTTCTGTTTGAGGGAAGAGGTTGGGTCGGGAAAACAGAAAAACGACAACACACGTCGGATAGGGTGGTGTACAGGACTTCCTTCTTTTTTTTCTTTTTTTTACCCGTCCTGTATCATAAACTTTTTCATAACAGCAGCTTGTTTTTGTCCCAGGCACACAGGCAACCTGGGTAACGACGCCATCCACAGACAAGCTCAAGGATTCGTATTCCGAGTGGTGGTCCAGACTTCGAACCACGACGGAGAAGCAAACAAAACCATCCTCAGCTTTCGCAATCTTACGTAACACATTAAACAAAGGAGACAAACAAAACGACCCATGCAGCCGCAGCTAAACAAAGCTGAACAAGTCAGTTGACAGAAGCTTCAAACCACTTATTCTCTTCTCTGTACGTCCGTCGACACATCTACTCGGCCTTCTTCACATCTACTTGCACACATTGCAAGTTGATTTTCAGCCACAAACTAAAGACCGAGCATTTCTACCGCCTGTCTGACCAGTCGACGCTTCTTTCTTACCCTTCAGAAAAGGAAAACACAGAAAGCAACTCATGTCGCAGGAACAAGATTCACCTGTCTATGCTTCAGTCCTTACGAATCTGTCGTTATTTCTCGGCAACTTCTGCCCTGCTCGCTCTACTCGTACGTACGACGCAATAGCCGCGCTGCAGGACAGCCTATAACTACAAGAAACAGGACCGCGAAGCCTCCGGGCAGTCTATAAACGAGGGTATAGCAGTCCTACCATTCGGAGTGTTCTCCTCCCCTCCCCAGATGAATACTCCAATGAGATAACCTCAGTTGTGCTAAGTTTACAATTTCCTCTTGTATTGTTATTTATGCTACAAGCTGAACTAATACAGGGAAAAGTTGCATTCATATCGACAAGTGTTCAGTTGCTGCACGCAATATATATAATCTATCCTGCGGTCGCCCGTTATTGCTCTAGTGTGTTTAGAGAAACAAATGAATCGAAACAACTTCGTGCCTAACCGTTAAATGAGGTATATTCTATCGGATAGTGCCTCCATCCCGCGCATTGCCTTGTAACAGGTAACGACTGTGTCTATCAATATCATCATTACCATTCTTCTTAATAGATGTATTAGTATCCACAACAGAGCTTCGACCCCAGAATTTATCACACGCTGCTTTAATCCATGATAACTCTCTTCGCAATGAGCAGCTTCAAGCTCGCAAACATATAAGGTGCAAAAAGTTGTTCAACTTGTACCCCCTGGGGTGGTCGAGTGGCTTGAGCGTTGTGCCATGAGACCGCGGTAGTGAGGGTTAACAACCTGGCTGCGGGGGCAGCGCGCAATGGGAGGATGACGCGCAAAAACGCTCTACAAGAATTTCCCAGCCGGCCTCCACTGCTGGGCTGTACATATTGTATATAGTGTTGATCCGTTGTTGTAGTGTATTTATTATGTATTGTAGTGTATTTATTATGTGTTGTTAAGTTTCTGTTTGAGCGAAGAGGTTGGGTCGGGAAAACAGAAAAACGACAACACACGTCGGATAGGGTGGTGTACAGGACTTCCTTCTTTTTTTCTTTTTTTTACCCGTCCTGTATCATAAATTTTTCATAACAGCAGCTTGTTTTTGTCCCAGGCACACAGGCAACCTGGGTAACGACGCCATCCACAGACAAGCTCAAGGATTCGTATTCCGAGTGGTGGTCCAGACTTCGAACCACGACGGAGAAGCAAACAAAACCATCCTCAGCTTTCGCAATCTTACGTAACACATTAAACAAAGGAGACAAACAAAACGACCCATGCAGCCGCAGCTAAACAAAGCTGAACACGTCAGTTGACAGAAGCTTCAAACCACTTATTCTCTTCTCTGTACGGTCCGTCGACACATCTACTCGGCCTTCTTCACATCTACTTGCACACATTGCAAGTTGATTTTCAGCCACAAACTAAAGACCGAGCATTTCTACCGCCTGTCTGACCAGTCGACGCTTCTTTCTTACCCTTCAGAAAAGGAAAACACAGAAAGCAACTCATGTCGCAGGAACAAGATTCACCTGTCTATGCTTCAGTCCTTACGAATCTGTCGTTATTTCTCGGCAACTTCTGCCCTGCTCGCTCTACTCGTACGTACGACGCAATAGCCGCGCTGCAGGACAGCCTATAACTACAAGAAACAGGACCGCGAAGCCTCCGGGCAGTCTATAAACGAGGGTATAGCAGTCCTACCATTCGGAGTGTTCTCCTCCCCTCCCCAGATGAATACTCCAATGAGATAACCTCAGTTGTGCTAAGTTTACAATTTCCTCTTGTATTGTTATTTATGCTACAAGCTGAACTAATACAGGGAAAAGTTGCATTCATATCGACAAGTGTTCAGTTGCTGCACGCAATATATATATAATCTATCCTGCGGTCGCCCGTTATTGCTCTAGTGTGTTTAGAGAAACAAATGAATCGAAACAACTTCGTGCCTAACCGTTAAATGAGGTATATTCTATCGAATAGTGCCTCCATCCCGCGCACTGCCTTGTAACAGGTAACGACTGTGTCTATCAATATCATCATTACCATTCTTCTTAATAGATGTATTAGTATCCACAACAGAGCTTCGACCCCAGAATTTATCACACGCTGCTTTAATCCATGATAACTCTCTTCGCAATGAGCAGCTTCAAGCTCGCAAACATATAAGGTGCAAAAAGTTGTTCAACTTGTACCCCCTGGGGTGGTCGAGTGGCTTGAGCGTTGTGCCATGAGACCGCGGTAGTGAGGGTTAACAACCTGGCTCCGGGGGCAGCGCGCAATTGGAGGATGACGCGCAAAAACGCTCTACAAGAATTTCCCAGCCGGCCTCCACTGCTGGGCTGTACATATTGTATATAGTGTTGATCCATTGTTGTAGTGTATTTATTATGTATTGTAGTGTATTTATTATGTGTTGTTAAGTTTCTGTTTGAGGGAAGAGGTTGGGTTGGGAAAACAGAAAAACGACAACACACGTCGGATAGGGTGGTGTACAGGACTTCCTTCTTTTTTTTCTTTTTTTACCCATCCTGTATCATAAATTTTTCATAACAGCAGCTTGTTTTTGTCCCAGGCACACAGGCAACCTGGGTAACGACGCCATCCACAGACAAGCTCAAGGATTCGTATTCCGAGTGGTGGTCCAGACTTCGAACCACGACGGAGAAGCAAACAAAACCATCCTCAGCTTTCGCAATCTTACGTAACACATTAAACAAAGGAGACAAACAAAACGACCCATGCAGCCGCAGCTAAACAAAGCTGAACAAGTCTGTTGACAGAAGCTTCAAACCACTTATTCTCTTCTCTGTACGTCCGTCGACACATCTACTCGGCCTTCTTCACATCTATTTGCACACATTGCAAGTTGATTTTCAGCCACAAACTAAAGACCGAGCATTTCTACCGCCTGTCTGACCAGTCGACGCTTCTTTCTTACCCTTCAGAAAAGGAAAACACAGAAAGCAACTCATGTCGCAGGAACAAGATTCACCTGTCTATGCTTCAGTCCTTACGAATCTGTCGTTATTTCTCGGCAACTTCTGCCCTGCTCGCTCTACTCGTACGTACGACGCAATAGCCGCGCTGCAGGACAGCCTATAACTACAAGAAACAGGACCGCGAAGCCTCCGGGCAGTCTATAAACGAGGGTATAGCAGTCCTACCATTCGGAGTGTTCTCCTCCCCTCCCCAGATGAATACTCCAATGAGATAGCCTCAGTTGTGCTAAGTTTACAATTTCCTCTTGTATTGTTATTTATGCTACAAGCTGAACTAATACAGGGAAAAGTTGCATTCATATCGACAAGTGTTCAGTTGCTGCACGCAATATATATATAATCTATCCTGCGGTCGCCCGTTATTGCTCTAGTGTGTTTAGAGAAACAAATGAATCGAAACAACTTCGTGCCTAACCGTTAAATGAGGTATATTCTATCGGATAGTGCCTCCATCCCGCGCATTGCCTTGAACAGGTAACGACTGTGTCTATCAATATCATCATTACCATTCTTCTTAATAGATGTATTGTGGGCATTTAATATACCAATCCTCTTCATCTGTACATTATCATCATTATCATGTGTTGCTCATGCATCCTCATCGTTGTCACGTAGCATCATCATCTTGGTCCGTTCATCTCAGCTGTCGGCTGCCGGTTCTTCGGGCCTAATAAAGGTCTTCCAAACCAAGACCTCATACGTGGTGGAGCGTGCTGTTGGACCCCCGTCATCCTCTCGACCACTCTACCCCCTGGAGCTACGTTCAGGTCGCCGCTTGGGCCAGGTGTCCGGAAATATGTCGCACCAAGAAGAGGTCGGTGCTGCAGCCGTTCCCACTCCGCCACCGCGTGCCGCGCCTTTTCACGTCATTAACAGCCTCCAGCGTGAGCCCCATCCCTTCGCTGGTATGCGCGGGGAAGATGTGGAGGAATGGCTGGACGATTTCGAACGTGTCGGCGCTGCTAACCGGTGGGATAACACCTACAAACTCGCTTACGTGTCATTCTACCTCACGGGTGTCGCGAAGACGTGGTTCCTCAACCACTACATCGACATCCCCGACTGGTCAGCCTTCAAAGATCAGCTTCGCCATGTCTTTGGCACACCGGCCGTTCGTTCAGCTCTCGCAAAGAAAGCTCTTGCGACTCGCAAACAGCACATCGGGGAGTCGTATACATCCTACATCGAGGATGTCCTTTCACTTTGCCGCCGGGTTGACACCCCAATGACAGAGTCAGACAAGGTACGCCAGCTTCTTAAGGGGATTGGACCCGTCGCATTCAATGCCCTTGCAATCCAGAATCCGGCTACCGTTGCTGACGTTGCGACAACCTGTCAGCGCCTCGAAGAACTTGAGTCGATGCGCCTACAACCGGACAGTGACGCGGCCCGTATTACGACTGATCCAAACCTACGAGAAACGATAAGGGTGATAATACGCGAAGAATTAGAATCAATGGGATTCACACTACCTTCAGTATGTACCATTCAGCCTTCTTCAACGTCATTGCGGGATGTCATCAGGGAGGAGCTTACGTCCATGACCCATATGGCCCACCTGCAGCCCACTGTCGCTCGTACTCTCCCATCGTTCTCGCATGCCGTCGACGCACCATCAGGCACCGTCAGCTCGACGTCGCCAGCACGAACGTACGCGTCGGTTGCTGCCGCACCTCCCAGAAGCTTTCCCACGAGCTTTGCATCACCACCGCCTGAGCCATCATCTGTCCCTCTCACTGCTCTCTCTCCCGGTGCATCTAACACAAGCTACCACCCTCCTTATCGATCGACTCGCCCTACGTGCTATTATTGCGGCTATCGTGGTCACATTTCACGCTTTTGCCGCAAGCGCCAGCAAGATGAGCGCCGAGGGTACGACATACGCGAACGAGACTATATCGCAGGAGCCTTGTACCAGGGCCGTCGTTATTCGTCACCGCCGCGTCGGTCTCCATCTCCGCCAGCATCCGCTGAACTGCGCAGTAGTCTTCGATCAACCAGACGCCGTTCACCATCGCCCTACCGTCGCTCCTCTTCTCCTCTTCAGCCTGCTTCCCTCGCTTCTGATCGGCGTCCGGAAAACTGAGCAATGCAGTTTTTGGAGGACAAACTGCATTCCTACACAGTACTCCAATTCCTCCAGCGCGCCCTTACAATATGATTGCAGTCTCAGTTGAGGGCGTGGACGTTGATGCTTTGGTGGACACTGGGGCTGGGTTTTCTATTATTCGTGCTGATTTGTGTACCCGTCTTCGAAAAGTCACGACGCCTTATGATGGACCAACACTGGTTACAGCCCAGGGAACGATGATTCGCCCTTCCGCTCTTTGTACTGCCCGTGTGCTAATCGACGACATTCTTCATCACATACAATTCGCTGTGCTATCCCCGTGCTCCCACGAACTCATTTTAGGCTGGGACTTTCTTTCGTCTGCTTCCGCGGCTATTTGTTGTGCACAACGTGTCGTCCATCTTACTGACACAGACCACTTGCTTAGTGACGAAACCTACAGGCCACTTCGACTCATCGCTGCTGTAGACATCGAGTTACCCCCCGAACGAACATCAATTAGTCACAGTTTTGTCCAACGACGTCGACTCTGGTGACATTTTGGTCACTCCATCGCCCCGTTGCCTTAATAAAGGCATAGCTCTCGCATCAGGTGTGGCTCGCTTTAACAATGGATCAGCTGTCCTCGCTGCTACGAACACCACACCAGATAAAATTTTACTGCCGCGGGGCACTACTGTCGCCTGCGTTGCCGATCTGGAGCCTGTGTGCGTCGTGCCTCTTACCCCTGCCTCCTCTAAAGGCCATCCTGGAGATCATGTTGCTTCCTCGGCCTTTACAGCAGCCATCAACAAGGACTTGACAGACTCGCAGAAGCAGCAGCTGCTTGATTTGTTGCAAAAGCATGCAAACTGTTTTGACGTTCATTCATCCAGCCTGGGTCAGACAACTGCTGCAGCACATCGTATTCAGACCGACGGAGCATCCATTGTGCATCGTCGTCCGTACCGCGTCTCCCTAGCCGAACGAAAAATCATTGAGGAAAACGTAGACGATATGCTGCAACGGGAGATAATCCGACCCTCAACCAGTCCTTGGTCGTCTCCAGTGGTTCTGGTGCGTAAAAAAGACGGTTCCGTACGATTTTGCGTCGATTACCGAGCACTCAATAAGATCACTAGGAAGGACGTATACCCCATGCCACGTATCGACGACGCCCTCGATTCTTTACAAGGTGCTGAATTCTTTTCAAGCCTCGACTTGCGTTCCGGCTATTGGCAAATCCCCATGCACGAAGAGGACAAAGAAAAAACTGCGTTTGCAACCCCGGACGGCCTATACGAATTCAATGTTATGCCGTTTGGTCTATGCAATGCGCCCGCAACTTTTGAGCGCTTGATTGACACCGTACTGCGTGGCCTGAAATGGAAGACTTGCCTATGTTACCTCGATGACATTGTTGTATTTTCATCGACGTTTCCTCAACATCTGCAACGCTTGCACGAGGTCCTGACTTGCCTTGCGGGCGCTGGTCTTCAAATTAACACCAAGAAGTGCCATTTCGCCAGCAGATCTATCAAGGTCCTCGGTCATGTTGTGAGCAAGGACGGAATTCGTCCAGACCCTGAGAAAACTGCTGCGGTGCTTCGCTTCCCTCGCCCTGACAAGCCGAAAGATTTGCGAAGTTTCCTTGGTCTCGCCTCTTACTTTCGGCGATTCATACAAAACTTTGCCTCCATAGCCGCACCACTACATAAGCTACTTGCTTCTGGTACGCCCTTTCAGTGGTCTCAGGAATGTGAATCGGCTTTCGACAAATTGAAGAGTGCCCTCACGACCGATCCTGTACTTTCTCACTTTCACGATGGTGCACCGACCTTCCTCCATACAGACGCTAGCGGCCACGGTTTAGGAGCCGTGCTCCTCCAGCGCGACAACTCTTCGCGAGAGCGAGTCGTTGCGTACGCCAGCCGCGTCCTCTCCGCAGCCGAGAGGAACTACACGATCACCGAGAAGGAGTGCCTCGCCATCGTTTGGTCAGTGCAGAAATTTCGTCCCTATCTTCATGGCCGACATTTCACCATCGTGACCGACCACCATGCTTTATGTTGGCTTTCGACACTCAAGAACTTGTCGGGACGCCTCGGCCGCTGGATTCTACGCCTACAAGAGTATGATTTTGACATCGTATACAAGTGTGGCAGAAAGCATAGCGATGCCGATGCTCTCTCTCGCTGCCCACTACCAGCGGCTCCCCTCAGCGTTTCCGCAATCACTTTGCACAACACGCCCTCGGAGACCACGTCTACGGCGGTTTCCTCTCTCGCCTCTATGGACCAACTGCCTTCGGACGACCCGCACGATTTTTCTTCTCGACAGCTGGCTGACCCCTACTGTCGACGTATTATAGGCTACCTCACTGGCAGTTCCCGTCCACCTAATGCGAGGCTCCGTCGCCAACTCTCGCAGTTTAAGCTGGACAACTCGGTGCTGTACCGCAAAATTTACCATCCTGACGGTCAGCGCTGGGTTCCCGTTCTACCCCGATCGCTTCGGTCCGAAGTCCTCAGAGCACTTCATGACCATCCGACGGCAGGTCACCTTGGTTACCACAAAACCTACGATCGCCTTCGAAGTCGGTTTTATTGGCCAGGTATTACCACTAGTGTAGCTCGGTACGTTGGGTCCTGCACTACCTGTCAATCTAGAAAACTACCCACATCTGCTCCAGCCGGTACACTACAGCCTCTTCCGTGCCCAGCCACTCCATTCGAAGTTGTAGGCATCGATCTTTATGGCCCCCTTCCAGTCAGTGCTGCTGGAAACCGATGGATAGTAACAGCCGTTGACCATTTGACGCGCTACGCCGAGACGGCATCCGTCACTACCGGTTCAGCTTCTGAAATTGCCGATTTCATCCTCCGAGCCATTATACTGCGTCATGGTGCTCCACGTGTATTGCTCAGTGACCGTGGAAGGGCCTTCCTTTCACAACTAGTGAACGAACTTCTTCGCGCTTCCGGCACAACTCACAAGACTGCCTCTAGTTATCATCCCCAAACTAACGGCCTCACTGAGCGATTCCACCGCACTCTTTCTGACATGATCGCCGCTTACATTCAACCGGACCACAAGAACTGGGATGTAGTCCTACCATTCGTCACTTTCGCCTACAATACGGCTATTCAGCGGACAACCGGCTACTCACCATTTTACCTAGTTTATGGACGCTCCCCTACTTCTCTCCTGGACGTCTCTTTCTTTACTTGCCATGTGGATTCATCTCCATCCTCTTCAGAGGAATACGTTTTACGGCTCGCAGAGAGCCGCCAACGTGCTCGTATAAACACTGAAGCCCGACAGCAAGACAGAAAGCTGGTTTATGATGAATCCCATCGTGCTGTATCCTTTCAACCTGGAGACGAAGTGCTTCTTTTGACGCCTATTCGCACACCTGGTTTGTGCGACAAATTCCAGCCCCGGTTTATTGGGCCGTACACAGTTCTTGAAGAAACTTCACCAGTGAATTATCGTGTGACGCCACTTGTAGCCCCAGCTGATCGCCGTTATCGAACTACTGAGGTCGTCCATGTCTCCCGTATGAAGCCCTTCATGCGACGTTCTTTGTCCCCTTGACATGCCGCGGCCAGGCTGGCCGTTTTCACGTGGGGGGCAATTAGTGTGGGCATTTAGTATACCAATCCTCTTCATCTGTACATTATCATCATTATCATGTGTTGCTCATGCATCCTCATCGTTGTCACGTAGCATCATCATCTTGGTCCGTTCATCTCAGCTGTCGGCTGCCGGTTCTTCGGGCCTAATAAAGGTCTTCCAAACCAAGACCTCATAGTATTAGTATCCACAACAGAGCTTCGACCCCAGAATTTATCACACGCTGCTTTAATCCATGATAACTCTCTTCGCAATGAGCAGCTTCAAGCTCGCAAACATATAAGGTGCAAAAAGTTGTTCAACTTGTACCCCCTGGGGTGGTCGAGTGGCTTGAGCGTTGTGCCATGAGACCGCGGTAGTGAGGGTTAACAACCTGGCTCCGGGGGCAGCGCGCAATTGGAGGATGACGCGCAAAAACGCTCTACAAGAATTTCCCAGCCGGCCTCCACTGCTGGGCTGTACATATTGTATATAGTGTTGATCCGTTGTTGTAGTGTATTTATTATGTATTGTAGTGTATTTATTATGTGTTGTTAAGTTTCTGTTTGAGCGAAGAGGTTGGGTCGGGAAAACAGAAAAACGACAACACACGTCGGATAGGGTGGTGTACAGGACTTCCTTCTTTTTTTCTTTTTTTTACCCGTCCTGTATCATAAATTTTTCATAACAGCAGCTTGTTTTTGTCCCAGGCACACAGGCAACCTGGGTAACGACGCCATCCACAGACAATCTCAAGGATTCGTATTCCGAGTGGTGGTCCAGACTTCGAACCACGACGGAGAAGCAAACAAAACCATCCTCAGCTTTCGCAATCTTACGTAACACATTAAACAAAGGAGACAAACAAAACGACCCATGCAGCCGCAGCTAAACAAAGCTGAACAAGTCAGTTGACAGAAGCTTCAAACCACTTATTCTCTTCTCTGTACGTCCGTCGACACATCTACTCGGCCTTCTTCACATCTACTTGCACACATTGCAAGTTGATTTTCAGCCACAAACTAAAGACCGAGCATTTCTACCGCCTGTCTGACCAGTCGACGCTTCTTTCTTACCCTTCAGAAAAGGAAAACACAGAAAGCAACTCATGTCGCAGGAACAAGATTCACCTGTCTATGCTTCAGTCCTTACGAATCTGTCGTTATTTCTCGGCAACTTCTGCCCTGCTCGCTCTACTCGTACGTACGACGCAATAGCCGCGCTGCAGGACAGCCTATAACTACAAGAAACAGGACCGCGAAGCCTCCGGGCAGTCTATAAACGAGGGTATAGCAGTCCTACCATTCGGAGTGTTCTCCTCCCCTCCCCAGATGAATACTCCAATGAGATAACCTCAGTTGTGCTAAGTTTACAATTTCCTCTTGTATTGTTATTTATGCTACAAGCTGAACTAATACAGGGAAAAGTTGCATTCATATCGACAAGTGTTCAGTTGCTGCACGCAATATATATATAATCTATCCTGCGGTCGCCCGTTATTGCTCTAGTGTGTTTAGAGAAACAAATGAATCGAAACAACTTCGTGCCTAACCGTTAAATGAGGTATATTCTATCGGATAGTGCCTCCATCCCGCGCATTGCCTTGTAACAGGTAACGACTGTGTCTATCAATATCATCATTACCATTCTTCTTAATAGATGTATTAGTATCCACAACAGAGCTTCGACCCCAGAATTTATCACACGCTGCTTTAATCCATGATAACTCTCTTCGCAATGAGCAGCTTCAAGCTCGCAAACATATAAGGTGCAAAAAGTTGTTCAACTTGTACCCCCTGGGGTGGTCGAGTGGCTTGAGCGTTGCTGCCATGAGACCGCGGTAGTGAGGGTTAACAACCTGGCTCCGGGGGCAGCGCGCAATTGGAGGATGACGCGCAAAAACGCTCTACAAGAATTTCCCAGCCGGCCTCCACTGCTGGGCTGTACATATTGTATATAGTGTTGATCCGTTGTTGTAGTGTATTTATTATGTATTGTAGTGTATTTATTATGTGTTGTTAAGTTTCTGTTTGAGGGAAGAGGTTGGGTCGGGAAAACAGAAAAACGACAACACACGTCGGATAGGGTGGTGTACAGGACTTCCTTCTTTTTTTTCTTTTTTTTACCCGTCCTGTATCATAAATTTTTCATAACAGCAGCTTGTTTTTGTCCCAGGCACACAGGCAACCTGGGTAACGACGCCATCCACAGACAAGCTCAAGGATTCGTATTCCGAGTGGTGGTCCAGACTTCGAACCACGACGGAGAAGCAAACAAAACCATCCTCAGCTTTCGCAATCTTACGTAACACATTAAACAAAGGAGACAAACAAAACGACCCATGCAGCCGCAGCTAAACAAAGCTGAACAAGTCAGTTGACAGAAGCTTCAAACCACTTATTCTCTTCTCTGTACGTCCGTCGACACATCTACTCGGCCTTCTTCACATCTACTTGCACACATTGCAAGTTGATTTTCAGCCACAAACTAAAGACCGAGCATTTCTACCGCCTGTCTGACCAGTCGACGCTTCTTTCTTACCCTTCAGAAAAGGAAAACACAGAAAGCAACTCATGTCGCAGGAACAAGATTCACCTGTCTATGCTTCAGTCCTTACGAATCTGTCGTTATTTCTCGGCAACTTCTGCCCTGCTCGCTCTACTCGTACGTACGACGCAATAGCCGCGCTGCAGGACAGCCTATAACTACAAGAAACAGGACCGCGAAGCCTCCGGGCAGTCTATAAACGAGGGTATAGCAGTCCTACCATTCGGAGTGTTCTCCTCCCCTCCCCAGATGAATACTCCAATGAGATAACCTCAGTTGTGCTAAGTTTACAATTTCCTCTTGTATTGTTATTTATGCTACAAGCTGAACTAATACAGGGAAAAGTTGCATTCATATCGACAAGTGTTCAGTTGCTGCACGCAATATATATATAATCTATCCTGCGGTCGCCCGTTATTGCTCTAGTGTGTTTAGAGAAACAAATGAATCGAAAAAACTTCGTGCCTAACCGTTAAATGAGGTATATTCTATCGGATAGTGCCTCCATCCCGCGCATTGCCTTGTAACAGGTAACGACTGTGTCTATCAATATCATCATTACCATTCTTCTTAATAGATGTATTAGTATCCACAACAGAGCTTCGACCCCAGAATTTATCACACGCTGCTTTAATCCATGATAACTCTCTTCGCAATGAGCAGCTTCAAGCTCGCAAACATATAAGGTGCAAAAAGTTGTTCAACTTGTACCCCCTGGGGTGGTCGAGTGGCTTGAGCGTTGCGCCATGAGACCGCGGTAGTGAGGGTTAACAACCTGGCTCCGGGGGCAGCGCGCAATTGGAGGATGACGCGCAAAAACGCTCTACAAGAATTTCCCAGCCGGCCTCCACTGCTGGGCTGTACATATTGTATATAGTGTTGATCCGTTGTTGTAGTGTATTTATTATGTATTGTAGTGTATTTATTATGTGTTGTTAAGTTTCTGTTTGAGGGAAGAGGTTGGGTCGGGAAAACAGAAAAACGACAACACACGTCGGATAGGGTGGTGTACAGGACTTCCTTCTTTTTTTTCTTTTTTTTACCCGTCCTGTATCATAAATTTTTCATAACAGCAGCTTGTTTTTGTCCCAGGCACACAGGCAACCTGGGTAACGACGCCATCCACAGACAAGCTCAAGGATTCGTATTCCGAGTGGTGGTCCAGACTTCGAACCACGACGGAGAAGCAAACAAAACCATCCTCAGCTTTCGCAATCTTACGTAACACATTAAACAAAGGAGACAAACAAAACGACCCATGCAGCCGCAGCTAAACAAAGCTGAACAAGTCAGTTGACAGAAGCTTCAAACCACTTATTCTCTTCTCTGTACGTCCGTCGACACATCTACTCGGCCTTCTTCACATCTACTTGCACACATTGCAAGTTGATTTTCAGCCACAAACTAAAGACCGAGCATTTCTACCGCCTGTCTGACCAGTCGACGCTTCTTTCTTACCCTTCAGAAAAGGAAAACACAGAAAGCAACTCATGTCGCAGGAACAAGATTCACCTGTCTATGCTTCAGTCCTTACGAATCTGTCGTTATTTCTCGGCAACTTCTGCCCTGCTCGCTCTACTCGTACGTACGACGCAATAGCCGCGCTGCAGGACAGCCTATAACTACAAGAAACAGGACCGCGAAGCCTCCGGGCAGTCTATAAACGAGGGTATAGCAGTCCTACCATTCGGAGTGTTCTCCTCCCCTCCCCAGATGAATACTCCAATGAGATAACCTCAGTTGTGCTAAGTTTACAATTTCCTCTTGTATTGTTATTTATGCTACAAGCTGAACTAATACAGGGAAAAGTTGCATTCATATCGACAAGTGTTCAGTTGCTGCACGCAATATATATATAATCTATCCTGCGGTCGCCCGTTATTGCTCTAGTGTGTTTAGAGAAACAAATGAATCGAAACAACTTCGTGCCTAACCGTTAAATGAGGTATATTCTATCGGATAGTGCCTCCATCCCGCGCATTGCCTTGTAACAGGTAACGACTGTGTCTATCAATATCATCATTACCATTCTTCTTAATAGATGTATTAGTATCCACAACAGAGCTTCGACCCCAGAATTTATCACACGCTGCTTTAATCCATGATAACTCTCTTCGCAATGAGCAGCTTCAAGCTCGCAAACATATAAGGTGCAAAAAGTTGTTCAACTTGTACCCCCTGGGGTGGTCGAGTGGCTTGAGCGTTGCGCCATGAGACCGCGGTAGTGAGGGTTAACAACCTGGCTCCGGGGGCAGCGCGCAATTGGAGGATGACGCGCAAAAACGCTCTACAAGAATTTCCCAGCCGGCCTCCACTGCTGGGCTGTACATATTGTATATAGTGTTGATCCGTTGTTGTAGTGTATTTATTATGTATTGTAGTGTATTTATTATGTGTTGTTAAGTTTCTGTTTGAGGGAAGAGGTTGGGTCGGGAAAACAGAAAAACGACAACACACGTCGGATAGGGTGGTGTACAGGACTTCCTTCTTTTTTTTCTTTTTTTTACCCGTCCTGTATCATAAATTTTTCATAACAGCAGCTTGTTTTTGTCCCAGGCACACAGGCAACCTGGGTAACGACGCCATCCACAGACAAGCTCAAGGATTCGTATTCCGAGTGGTGGTCCAGACTTCGAACCACGACGGAGAAGCAAACAAAACCATCCTCAGCTTTCGCAATCTTACGTAACACATTAAACAAAGGAGACAAACAAAACGACCCATGCAGCCGCAGCTAAACAAAGCTGAACAAGTCAGTTGACAGAAGCTTCAAACCACTTATTCTCTTCTCTGTACGTCCGTCGACACATCTACTCGGCCTTCTTCACATCTACTTGCACACATTGCAAGTTGATTTTCAGCCACAAACTAAAGACCGAGCATTTCTACCGCCTGTCTGACCAGTCGACGCTTCTTTCTTACCCTTCAGAAAAGGAAAACACAGAAAGCAACTCATGTCGCAGGAACAAGATTCACCTGTCTATGCTTCAGTCCTTACGAATCTGTCGTTATTTCTCGGCAACTTCTGCCCTGCTCGCTCTACTCGTACGTACGACGCAATAGCCGCGCTGCAGGACAGCCTATAACTACAAGAAACAGGACCGCGAAGCCTCCGGGCAGTCTATAAACGAGGGTATAGCAGTCCTACCATTCGGAGTGTTCTCCTCCCCTCCCCAGATGAATACTCCAATGAGATAACCTCAGTTGTGCTAAGTTTACAATTTCCTCTTGTATTGTTATTTATGCTACAAGCTGAACTAATACAGGGAAAAGTTGCATTCATATCGACAAGTGTTCAGTTGCTGCACGCAATATATATATAATCTATCCTGCGGTCGCCCGTTATTGCTCTAGTGTGTTTAGAGAAACAAATGAATCGAAACAACTTCGTGCCTAACCGTTAAATGAGGTATATTCTATCGGATAGTGCCTCCATCCCGCGCATTGCCTTGTAACAGGTAACGACTGTGTCTATCAATATCATCATTACCATTCTTCTTAATAGATGTATTAGTATCCACAACAGAGCTTCGACCCCAGAATTTATCACACGCTGCTTTAATCCATGATAACTCTCTTCGCAATGAGCAGCTCTAAGCTCGCAAACATATAAGGTGCAAAAAGTTGTTCAACTTGTACCCCCTGGGGTGGTCGAGTGGTTGATCGTTGTGCCATGAGACCGCGGTAGTGAGGGTTAACAACCTGGCTCGGGGGCAGCGCGCAATTGGAGGATGACGCGCAAAAAACGCTCTACAAGAATTTCCCAGCCGCCTCCACTGCTGGGCTGTACATATTGTATATAGTGTTGATCCGTTGTTGTAGTGTATTTATTACTGTACTTGTAGTGTATTTATTATGTGTGATTAAGTTTCTGTTTGAGGGAAGAGGTTGGGTCGGGAAAACAGAAAAAACGACAACATCACGTCGGATAGGGTGGTGACAGGACTTCCTTCTTTTTTTTTTCTTGTTTTATAACCCTTCCTGTACATAAATGTTTCATAACAGCAGCTTGTTTTTGTCCCAGGCACACAGGCAACCCTGGGTAAACGAACGCCATCCACAGACAAGCTCAAGGAGTCGTATTCCGAGTGGTGGGTCCAGACTCGAACCACGACCGGAGAGCAAACAAAAAGGACACGAATGTTCTGCTAACTTTATGGAACCTGACCAAGTGTTTGAAACTGCCTAGCACATAACCCTTCCCCTTCTTGAAGCAGCGTATTGTAAAAGACCAGAGCAAAACTGTTTTATTGTTGTACATTTAGTTATGTCTGATGGTAGAATTTCACATTATTTCATTCCACTGATGTGTTTGTTTCCTTTTTTCTCTACTTGTGCCATATTTTTAATAAATCTGTCTTTTATTGAGAACGTGTACTAATTATTGTGGAATATTTTCCCTGTCGATTCTCAAAACAATGTGCCTGACTTTGCATTCAGATGTCATGTATCACGTCTTTGCCTACTATATTGGTATTGTGTGTGAAATGACGAAGCTCAAAAAACGGATCAGCGTTGCAAAAACAATCATGTACACATTGGAACTGTAAAAATTCAATTGTTTTGCAGTGTTTCTTTCCTGCAAATTAGTTCATAATATCAGTAATATATTTACGTTATCACGACTGAAATAGTGGTTAGAACCACTGTGGCTCTGCGACCGAGAAACAACGATATAATATTGACAAACATCTTATCGGAGGCCTCCCTCTGGAATACATAACCATGAACTATGCTACCGCAAATTTAGAGTTTCGCGTCTAACTCAACGTGACCGGGAAAAAGATAAGCGAGCCCAGAACCGGCTGAAGAAATCGCGATGGTGAAGACCAATTTTTCAAGCCCATCCCTTGTGCGCGACGTAATGGCAGCGCGCGGGGGCCTTCATTTAAGGCGGTGGTCTCACTCCGGCGGCACGACACATCGTTTTTGTCACTTTTCCAACTGACGTGGCGGCTGTTCTTCTTGTCTTATATAGTTGGTTTATGTGTCATTGAAAAGCTTAATTTTTGTACATTTTAGGCATATCTATTAAAAATAAGTAAGATTTTAGCATTTGGGTAGGGAGAGCCAAGAATAAGCGCTGGTTACATGGTTTGGTCTGACTGTGTGTCAGCAGTGACCATTTTCTGAAAAATATGCTGCAGTTACAGCACTGTTCTTTGCGCAGAACATTTAAAACATATTTATCTATTTCCTCAACGTAGCAAATTATTCTAGCGCCTTTACTGTATTGCTGATTAGCTTTTGAAAAGAGCCAAATTTAGTAAATGTCGATGCGGACTATCCGGCACCTATTCGCTAGAAAAATTCATTTTCCGGTGTATATAGGGGATGGCA
>WOVY01009436.1:600000-835986 GCA_013436015.1 Rhipicephalus annulatus
GCAGAGTGCAAATCCTACTTTTTATTTCTTTTGAATGTTAATTTTTACGACTCGGCCTGCGTTTACAGGAAGCCCTCAACGGCTACAATCGTGCATTATTTTGTTCATGTATCGGATATCTATGGAACAGTGATCCCCTACTCATACACCTAGAAATTTCGAAGCATGGTACTTTGACGTAGGTAAACTGTCAGTGATTTATTAATTTGCCTGTACTTGCGCATATCTGCAAATACTTTGGTTATTTCTTCTGCCATGCAGCGAATGAGACGTACGCCGTGCAATCAGCGTCGAAACTTTCGGCACCATGAGACTCAAGCAAAAGCGGAACCTTAACATTTCCGTCACTTCGGCTGACCCCCTTGAATTTAGAATACTGGCTGCCTTTTTGTAGATCAACTTTTTTATCCAGAACACTGGCCTGTTCGAAAACGTACTCGCAAAATTTACTCTGCAATTGCACCAAAATAGAGTAAAAAATTATCGGAAGTTCTGATTTTATTTTTTCAGACTGATTAGTCTCCCGGATATCAGTAGCATTCGAAGGTGCCGATATTTATTGCTACAATCTGGCCTTAACTTATTGAAAAATAGGCGAAACCTCACATCTACATATACAATATAGTTATTAGAATAGTCTCACTGTATTGTAAAATAAGTAAAATAAGGACCACCTATAGAACCTAATGAAATATCGCAGTGTCCCGACAAGAATTGCGTTATATTTCAATGTGATGAGCACCTGCGAGCTTCGCGATGTGGTACAAGAATTAGAACATACTTTCCAAGCAGGTAACTATACTGTATGCAGACGTCGGCTAATTCAAACAATTAGATTTGTTCATTTGGTGCGATTTATTTCAACCCTATTTACAATAATTCAAGACACGCGGTAGCAACCAACAGATGGCGTGATTATATTCGAAAGAAAGAAAGAAAGAAAGAAGAAATACAGTAAGAAAGAGAGAAGGAAAGCAAGCTTAAACCAGCGGTCACGCGCGTATAAGCACGCACGGACATCAGAAATTGTGCAGTACAATGACTAGCGGAAAATTGGCCCCGTATCTGCATGTGACATTGCAAATGTCGTCGAAAGACGATAGTCTTGCGTGTTGAGAGAGTGAACAAGACATTTATTTGATGTTCTGCACAGGAAAATTGGGTGAATGGTATTCTGAAGGCGCTCCGTCAGAGTGCCCCGAGCGTGCATCAGAGGCGACCGAGCGCATCGAGTCACGTCACACGTGAGACTTGAGCGCTATCTGGTAGTTGTCTTGGAAAACAAAGCGCGCGGCGTGCGCGCCCGTCTTAGAGGCGATAAGATGGAGAACGCAAGGCGACGGGTAGGTGCCGCCACCGTGTCGTCTTAGCGAAGCGTTGGGAACACTTGCCCTTTCGTGCAAGCGTTGCATTATCAGCGCAGCGCCCTTAGAATTACTTATGTATGACTTTTTTTTTAGTATAAAGGCACACATACAGAATATTGATGAATTGTTACAGTGCCTCAGATATGCGCAATAATGACTTTTTATTTGACAATCGCACGAGTATGAACGCTAAAGCATGAGTAATATTGCTGGGCGCAGCGGATGGTGTCCACCGTTTGGGGTATCGTTTGGTGTCGTTTCAGGTACCGTTAAGGGCAGACAGACAGACAGACAGACCAAAATTTTTGCGTCGAAGGTCCCCAAGAAAGACTATCGTCTTTAAAGAAACTGCGCGTACTCGTAAAACCCGAAACGAAAGATCTACATATACAAGTAAGAGCAAGTCGGCATGCATCGAGATCTCGTTGCCACCTCTATTTGCGTGGATCGACGCATGGATAAAACTGACAATACGAGCGTACGTGAGGATCGCGGAAAGGGCAGGCAGGGGGGCTTGCAGACTCGCTTGTCTCGCCGAATTGGCTAAAACGTAAGAAAAAACAAAGAAACTCGGAAACAGAAGTATACGAAACACAGGTAGGGAGTGACGAGGAAACGGACGAAGAAGAACAGGACAAAAAAAAGTAAAAGCGAAACGCAGGAAAACGCCCACGAAGTGTTCAGGCTCGAGTGCGTAAGTTTCGGAAATAAACAAAAATAGCAGTGAAAGTGGCGAAAAAAAAGGGCAGAGGAGAAGGAGTGTTCAGTGATAAAAAGAAGGCCTCTCTCTCTCAAACCTCGATTCGAAGATCTCTCGGCGGATGGGTGCGCCGCCCCTAAAAACCGCCCAGGGTGCAAATTTGGCAGCAATTTGCGATCGATCGGCGACCGCCTGCGGGGTTTGCAGCCACCAGGCTCGGCCTGGGACATAGACAGGGTAGACGTGGAGTTGAGGGGTGGTAAGAGCACGTAGGGGGGGGGGGGGGGCTTAAACACACACACGCGCGCGCCCATCCGGGCTGCCGAGCAGGCGGAGAAGGGAAAGGGATGAGACGACGACACACCACGCAGGGTGACGGCGCAGGGGCCGGCGCTGCTTCGACGAGCGTACATGTTGTACGCCTACGCGCTTCGGATATTGCGTGCAGTGGGCGACCAGAAGACGACAGGTCGGAAATGGCGCACTCGACCACGCCACTTTCGTCGACAGCGGTGGGAGAAAATAAAGAAACGCCGTCTCCGCGCAGACCTTCATTATGTCCCCACTGCCCAAACAAGCGCGGCAGAAATGCGCCGGCATGACGGAGGAAAAAGAAAAAAAGAAAAAAAAACATGTGCGTGTGACTGTTTTTATTTGCTATACGGCACATTTGATAGAACTTTATTGATAGATATGTGATGTTTAACGTCCCAAAACCACCATATGATTATGAGAGACGTCGTAGTGGAGGGCTCCGGAAATTTCGACCACCTGGGGTTCTTTTAACGTGCACCCAAATCTGAGCACACGGGCCTACAGCATTTTCACCTTCATTGAAAATGCAGCCGCTGCCGCCGGGATTCGATCCCGCGACCTGCGGTTCAGCAGCCGAGTACCTTATTCACTAGACCACCGCGGCGGGGCTGATAGAATTTTAGGCACGAGACCAAAAGTAGGCGACAGTTTTTCAAGGCTAACTCAAATATAAATAACATGTCGATGTTGTGTTGGTATATCGATAAACAGCTGACATACATGGATGTGACGTCGACACCGGAGGGTTCATGCGGGAGTATGCTTCAGCAATCGCAGGCTGGCGTGCGACATCATCACGTGCACTTTACAGCACGCCACCCGCGAATCTTACGCTTCGCCCACCTCCTCCACGGTTTCACCCATTACTGCAGTGAAGCGCAGTGACGTAACCTTTGCTCCAAAGCCACAGCCTTGTGTGCGTGCCTCTTCCTCCGTCATTCATCGCTAAGCCGGACATGTTGGTAGCAGGGGAGCCGATGTGTTTCACCTAATGGGCACGCTCACATCGGCTGAGCACGTTCAGTTACTCGAAAAAGCGGCGAGTTGTGACGTCACAGCGCCCTTGATTACGTCGGCACACCAAACCCACCAGCACATTTATATCGTAAAGAGAAGGAATGCGGGCAAAATGTACCCTAACAAGACAGCTAAACAAACTCGTGAAGTCATAACTAGCGTATAAATGTGTTTGAGAACGAAATAGAGCAAGCGTACTGCAGTAAGACGGTAAGTTGGGCCAGTTGGTTAGGATCCATCGTGAACTTACTTACAGCGCAACACCAGAAAAAATAAAGGACAGGGAATGAGCAAAAGAGAAAGAAAAGACGGCGCTGACTCACAACTGTTGTTTATTGGAAAAAAAACGTGCTGACAGGTACTGGCAGCCTACATCAGATCTTTTCAAGGGATCGCGCTACTTCATCTGCCGGAACATTGCAGGTTATGCGGTTGTCGTTTCATTTTTGAGAGAACCACCATCATGTTCAAGCATCCTAACCAGCTAACAAGAGAAATCGCTGAGGCATATCATATAAAGATTAGGGGTAGCAAGTGCGTTAGTGAACCATCCGTCACACTGCATGAAAAAAAATTAAGTTATTTAGGCCAATCTTGTTTATTGCCATGAGTGTGACAACGCTACCTCGGTGCACCTCGTATTCTGCGCATGTTGTTATGTAGGCTGCCAGTACCTATCACAACGGTTTTTTTTTTTCAATAAACAACAGTTGAGAGTCAGCGCCGTCTTTTCTTTCTCTTTTGCTCCTTCCCTGTCCTGTGTTTTCTTTTGTTGCGCTGTAAGTAAGTTCACGGTGCATGCGTACTGACCTTCCAAGTACGTTAGGCGGATGTCTGCATTGAACCGAATTAAAGTGCCAACGTGACAAGAGTTCATGCACGGCCTCCGAGATGCGCTTCTAATAGCGAACCTCTGACGGCAACGTTCGTTGCCATTCAACTCATTTCGTCTTCATCATATTTGCGGAGAGTCGTGAAAGCTTCGTGATATCAAAATGACGTTGCAGAAGAAGGATCAGAAACAGGGAGCCCGCTGCTGGCGAGCTTTAGCCAATCAGTGGAGGCCGAACTGGACAGCCCACAAGGAGGGCAGGTCGAGAATCGCACCCCAGCTATATGGGTTTTGCCTTGTGGCCCCTTCAATTAATGGTACGGATTAAAGTAGACCTTCGAAGAGTATTACAAGCACTGATATGTGGGCGAGTTTGCACTGATCTGTTTCTCGTGCATCTTGTCTGATTTAGCATTCCTTCATAGAACATGAGTACAACTGAAATGTAGCATTCTAACGGGAAAACATTTCAATGCGCAGACTTAATAATACGCGTAATATTGATTCACATACATAATATGCATGTGAATGTTTATTCAGATAGCCTTTTTTTCTTTACAGATATTTTCCAGCAGAATCTCAAGTACGCGGATGCACACTGGCTAACCATTATGTTTTACAATACTGAGTTCCCTCTGTCTCTCTCTCTCTCTGGGTCATGTAACGTGTACTTCTCCCTCGATAATGCGAACGCTGCTAACCAATAGCTCAACTTCATACCCAGCAAGCTGTTGACATCAGCAGGGCAGCTATGTCCTTTCAGAAACGCAACGTACGAGTCACGGTATCTCTATGCGCATGATGCTTTGATCGCCCCACGAGACAGCCCTTCGACCACCCCGCCAGTGCATCAGATACCCAATACCAGTTGCGGACAGAACCACAACCACACTTCGTCGCTATTTTCACGACACACGTTACACACGATGTAAGACATCATCACAAAATTCGAGGGAAAAGATCACCCTGTTATGTCAACACGTATCTTGCAAGTCTCAAAAAGCCAATGGGCAAAAAGCCCCTAAAATGTTGCAACGAAGACCGGACAGCCCACGGTATTCGCAGATATGTTTTTCTCTGCCAACGCAACTCACGCGAAGCGCAATGCACCGACGCGCGCACACACACACACCATTCTTCAAAAGCCCGCTGCACGGAACAACAGCGCCAGACATGTAACACGTCGCTTCGACAAGTGCAACTGGGTAGCTGAGCAGTATAATACAGCAGCAGCACCGACGACGGGCGGCGCTGGCAACTGGCACACTCCCAGTCGAAGCCATCTTGTTCTTCTATCCCGCACTTGCTCCCTTTTTCAATCCGGCCAGCTTCTTCTTTCCCACAGTCCCCCAATTTATGCCCCGCTCCTTCCATCTCGGGCGGCAACTCCACTGCAGCGCGTCCCTTCTCCGGGCAAGGAACACATTAGGCGACGTAGGGACTGCGACACCAGTGAAGCATGCGGTAACTTTTGTTGTATATACTTCCTGTCTTTATTTGTGTCTCTATTTGCGTTCGGTGTAGAGTTTCGTTCGGCCACTGCCTGTCGCTCTCTAGAACTCTCGACTGATATATATATATATATATATATATATATATATATATATATATATATATATATATATATATATATATATATATATATATATATATAAGCCAAAATCGATCGCCGAGAAGTAGCGGTTCCGACAAAAAGAAGGCGTCTAAAATGAACCGTTTCTGTCGGGAAGCATTACGCAGCCAGAGTAAACAGAGTAAGACGAGTGGACGTGCGTGAACAGTGAAAAAAGTGAAATATTAAAATTCGGAATGGCCTGTCGATGTTGCATTTAATCTGTGTAACAGACTGTAGGCAACCCGGACGAAGCAATGCTGAACGGAAGGACTACGGTACACCCTATCGGTTAGTGAAAGGTCGCGTTTCCTGCTGGGGCTGTCGACGTGTATTTAAATAATTCTGCAGGCCCTAATGGGCCTACGAAGAAGCCAAGTGGCTTACGTAACGACGATAGAAAACCCACTCGAAGTGCAGGAGCGGGGGTGTGCGAGGAGAAAGCAGTAGTTCAAAAATAACAATAATAAGAATAAAAGATTAATTACAAAGCAGGCATTGACACACAGTAACATTAACTATCTCCAACCATAGCTAAAAACACTTATTATACCCTAAACACAAAAACAACGGCAAAGTGACTACAGCTGAGTAAGAACTGACGGTACTAATTTTGGTTTGCCGGGACAAGTTGTAGTCACCGCCAGTCACTGAAATTTTTAAGACAGAAGGAAAAAAAATAGACCAGGTAATAAAATTAAGGTATTATGTATTGCTGCGCGCCGTTCAAGCATTGGCTGTGATAAAGCCGCGCTCGTCCTGCTTGAACTCATGACAATTTATAGCTCAAATATTTTCCAAGACAAACGGAATCAGCAAATAAAGCTGCCATACACTACCCTTCCCCCCCCCCCCCCAAAAAAAAATGGCATCATATCCACGGGGTGAATGTCCCGTGAGCATCTGTTCGTCTCTTGCTTCCGTCCGTCTATGCGCACGTCTGTGTGACCGTCCATGCATCCATCCACCCGTCCGTGCGTGCGTCTGTTCGTGCCTCCCACGTCCATCCGTGCGTCCATCCCTGCGTTCGTCCATGCGTCCATCCGTCCATGCAGCCATCCGTGCGTCCCTCTATGCATCTGTCTGTGTGCCCGTTCGTCCATCTAGTGAACACTCCAAGTACCACCATCTCGTACCTTTTCATCATATATTCCGCATATAGAAGCACATCCATCCAGCGGACATTCCAAGGACTAAACAAGAGGTGGCACACGCACACTTTCTTACGGCTTGCGCTTCGGGTCTACTTCCCACCTTTAACCACCTCGAGTTCATGGTATATGCTAGTTCACTGAATTCATGGCCCTGCGGCGCAACGCTCGCTAAACCATTCTAAAACCAAGGAGGTTACGCCCAGCTAGTATAACGTAGCAACCCTTTCTTGTCAGATAGTGCTCAATGTGGATGCCAATGACTGCTAATGTGGAATGAGAGACAGGAGAATTCGGCTTTTAGTTAACGCGCACGCCGCGAATTTTTTTTTATTCTTTAACAACGCACAGGAGAAATCTCCCACCAACATCACCTTGCAGGTAAAAGAGTAGGATATGTTACGTACTACGACGATGGACGAACGGGTGCCGCTTTAAGGAGCTTCGCCCCTAAACGGAAAAAAAAAACGGCGACATCATTGGCATCACACACAATGATGTGCGCAGAGATTGCTTCATTCTACAACCTTTCGGCTGCCGCGAAATATCGAGCGTATCTATGGGTGTCGTTCGAACATCCGTAGGCAGAGATGGCGTTTACGTTCATCGGAACGTGCACGTTATATATTGCACCGAACCTCTGGACTCTTGAGCTTCTATAAGCGTATGTGTAAAGGTATTTATATAATAAATCCTTCAATTTATTCCTACTGCGTTTTTTCTTTACTCCATTCTTCACGTCTTCATCTCCTCTTCTATTTCCTGCTCCGAAAACAGCGGGAACCTTGGAGAATGCTCGTCCGCGTTTTTATTCCCGTCATTGCGCATTTACGTTCATAATAATAATAATAATAATAATAATAATAATAATAATAATAATAATAATAATAATAATAATAATAATAATAATAATAATAATAATAATAATAATAATAATTATTATTATTTGCAATTGCTCTGCACACCAGCAAACATTCGCTAGAATCCATCAAAAGTGTCCCATCTGTGGCGCCAGCCTATAGAAAACGACTAAAGTTCATAACTTCGGAAGAGTTGTGGCAATATCGCAACACAAACGCGCTGCATGCATCTACGTACCAATCACAGGTCGAGAGCATATTTTATTAATAAGCGCTTAATGCTTACGCTACCTAAAAAACGCCGCACAGACAAGGGCGCACTGATCGGGAAAGAAACAAACTAGACAATATAAAAGCCCGTATTCTGTACACGTTCTGACAATTTTCATGACAGAGGGCCGCCATATTGAAATACGCACGGTCTAACGTGCAAGTTTGGTAAAACCTCCATCTAGGACTGCGCGTGCTGGAACCAGCGCATTATCCATTGGTGCCATGTTACTGCTGAAGCCTTTGTTTCACAATTTTTTGTTTGCTCGGGCTGTTTCGTGTGGTCGCTGCCACTGACGGATCTGCCACTGTCTGAACCGTTAAGCGGCGCGCATTCGTGCTAGCCACGCGAAAATGAGCTCCTCGTCTCCCAACGACGGAGCTTCTTCATCAATATACTCACAGCTGCAAGCGCAGTACCTTCAGCGATTTGCGTACAGACGTAATCACACTGGCTGTAGATGCTGTTGTCCGCAACTGCTACTTTACATTCGCTACAAGGTTCCACTCACGCTTGAGAAGAGTGCATGCGGCATGACATGTTGAATATTATCACAGCCTCGGTATTTGCATATTTCTGCTGAAAACGGTCAACTAGAGCGGCCGACTATAGGGCTCTAGACGAGTGTGGCTCCATCTGTAGCTTTTTTCGGTATCCAAGATGCAGCACAGAAACGTTGTTCGCGTCGGTTTTGTGGCCGCCAATGAAGTGCCATGAACAGACGCGTGACGATGGCGACACGCGGAGGTTCTTCCGATTTACTGACGACACCCACTGCTTCCGTAATTCAGGCGACGACGGAAAGTGATGCAGCGCGAACAGATCACAACGGCACCCATTGCGTGGCGTACTGTGCTGCAGACACGATTTCATCCGAATTGTTCTTCTTCTGGTGATGGTCCGTGCACCCGTATACAACACTCTGGTGGCCTATGGTATGTTCTTCGAATACGCACAATTTCGTGCCATTACAGTCACTTTTTATCGGAGAGAGGTTCGTATTACACATAATACAGCTAAGCCTACCTTGTGTTCAGTTACGGCATGCGCCACCTAGGCACGATGGCAACACTGAGAACATACCCTCGACCCCTACAGCTCACTTGTTCGAGAGTACTCCTGTAAAAAGGTGTGTTGCCGGCCGGCTAATATTGTCTATACAAATTGGAAACGCTTGAAACACAATTGAATCAGCATGCCACGAAGAGAACAAGCCAAAGTTTAGCAGTGACTCATTTGCCAGCTGAGAACTGCATGCAGACGAAGAGACAGGAAGAAAGCACTGAATAAATGTTACGGGAGGAGCTGCCGCGCTCGGCGAGCATGGCAGGGACGATGAGCCTACAAAAAGCAAGCACCAGTCAACTCTGCAGTTCGATGCGAGCTAACCCGATTTGAGCGCGCCAGTCATCGTCATTCCACTCGACGAGGACACTCCTCTTTATATTGCTCTCTCTCCACTGCAGCACTAGCAGGCCTTAGCACCGCTCTATACACGTTAAGGAGAGAGAGAGAAGCATTCTGGCTCTCAGTCGAAACAAAAGGCCGGGCCGTCGACCACGAACAAAACTCACCGCGCCGCCGCCGGAAGCACATTCTTCCTCCAGCCGTCTCTGTTCTTGCTGCTCCAGCGGAGAGAGATGGAGAGAAAATGACGGCAGCGGAACTGTGTGGCCACAAAGGCTGGACCGCTCGACCCTACAGGGACTGGGGGCGATGCCTGAGGAGCCCACCGTGTGTCCTGTAAACAATGGTGGCCCCGTGCCGTATTTGGACCACGCGCTTTGCGGCTGGCTGATGCTGCGAACTGTTCTTTCACTCTCCACAAAACCAGCCACCAGGGACGACGCAGCAGAAAACGCCGACAAAAACAGCGGGGCCACCAACGCGGTGGCCCCAGGGCGCGCCCCTAGCGGGCTGCACGCGGTGAACACCTTTTGCAACGAGCACGGTTTTCTCGTAGAAAGAGCAAAATTGCGAGAAGCAAGCACTGAAAAGACAGTACATGCCTTAAGAAGAGATAGGCTCACAAGCCTCTCCGCATGCTTGCGAAGAATATGCATACACAAAAAGAATTTAAACGTTTTGATATATTGAGTTCCATACAACGTCTATCGTTAATGTGCCGCATTCGGCACAAAATATCGGATCAGCAGTCACACCGGAAACAAAGCAACACGTTCTAACGTCCGCGGAGACTGCTTATTGAAGCTAAGAAATGAACGAAATCGATTACGACCACTGTAAACCTTGAAAAATTCGAAACCAATGCATCTTGGGACGAGTACACACTGCCACATGTCTGAAAAACGCAAGAGCCGCCAGCAAAAAAAAAAAAATAATTAAGAATGGTTAGCTAAACAAAAAACTATATAAATAAGCGAAGTCAAGGAGGAGAAGGAAAAATAGAGAGAAATGAATATAGATGAAAAGGAAAACGCAGGGAGGAGTTAGAGTGGCAAAGACGGGGAAGAACACACGGAAGAGCATACTAAGAATTCTGAGCGCATCTTAGGTTTGGCACAACGCAAACTGTGCGTGAAGTTTTCGCTCTTTGCCATTATAGCAGTGCAACATTATAGTTACATACCGCTATAGAAACTGCAGCGCTCGTGTGGTACGCAGACCACGACTCGGTGGGTTCGCAGGCGACGCGAACCAAGCAAAACGCCGACAGCCTTGTAGCGACTAGAGAAACGAGCTGCCGTGCAAGTGCTCGGATGCGCACGAGCTCTGACCGAGAGACGAAGTTATAGGCCAGCGGCTCGTGACATCGACAGACTCCGCGTTCGCTCTCTTTTGCCCTCGTTCTCAACATCGGTTAAGCCAACGGCGACGCCACTCAACGAAGGAGCGGGCGCCTGAGAAGCAGCGCTCGAAAAAAAAAATGGCAGCATATCTACGGAGTGAATGATGGAGAGTGGGGCGAAGCATTCGTCCGTCCATGCATCCGTCTGTGTGACCGTCCATGCGTCTGTTTGTGCGCCCGTCCCTGCGTTCTTTCATGCATCCGCCCCTGCGTCCGTTCATGCGTCCATCCATGCATCTGTTTGTGTGTCCGTTCGTTCATCTATTCAACACTGCAAGTCCCACCATCTCGCATCTTTTTATCATATATTCTCCATATAGAAGCACCGCCATCCAGCGGACATTCCAAGGACTAAACGAGAGGTGGCACACGCACACTTTCTTACGGCCTGCGCTTTGGGTCCACTTCCCACCTTTAACCACCTCGAGTTCATGGTATATTCTAGTTCACTGTATTCATGGCACTGCGACCAAACGCTCGCTAAACCTTTCGAAAACCAAGGAGGTTACGCCCAGCGAGTATAACGTAGCAACCTTTCCCTGTCAGATAGGGCTCAATTTACATGCCAATGGCTGCTAATGAGAAATGAGAGACAGGAAAATTCGGCTTTTACTTTCTTACGGCTTGCGCTTCGTATCTACTTCTCATTTTTAACCACCTTGAGTTCATTCATGGTATATACAAGTTCATTGTATTCATGGCACTGCGGCTCAACGCTCGCTAAACCTTTCTAAAGCTAAGGAGCTTACACCCAACGAGTATAATGTAGCATCCCTTTCTTGTCCGATAGTGCTCAATGTACATGCCAATGGCTGCTAATGGGGATCGCAGCGTGGGCGTTGATTAAAAGCCGAATGCTCATGCCTCTCATTCCCCATTAGCAGCCATTGGCATGTACATTGAGCACTATTTTTTATTGTTAAACAACGCACAGAAGAAATCTCTCACTGGCACCACCTTGGAGGTCAAGTGTTATACCTATTTCGGGTATGTGCCACTGGTGGTTACATACGAGGGACGCCCAAGCCACGCCATAAGGAGCTTCGCCCCTAAAAAAGAAAGACAGCTGCGACAAGAGGGGAGTGACACTGGCGGGCAAGCACAAGAGCAACAGACGCAATGTTAAGTCACCCTAGAGAAGTCAGCACTGCATGTAGCGCCGCAAAGGCTGGAGCGAATGGAGAAGCGGACAGCAAACACCTACGCAGCAGTTTCGTGCGGGCCCTTGTTGCGTCGGGGTTCGTTAAAGGCCGGGGATTCCCGGAGGCACCCAAATTAAGAGGATGCGCATACCGAACACGCTTGCCGGACACGACAGCCGACCGACAAAAGGCAGCAACAAACAGCATAGCAGGGATTCCGGCGACACAGTGTCGAGCAAGAAGAGGGACGGCTGGGGATCGAAATGTTAGCTAGGAGACAAGAAGAAGCTGCCGTATAAGAGAGAGAGAGATAGTGTGTGTCGAGGACGTTTGAGAAGAGCCAGTGAAGCGGAGGCGGTGAAGATGATGAGCATCCTGTCGCCAGCGAAGACGGCAAACAGTGAAAGCACGCGTCAGCAATTCGGGTGCGGCCGTCGCGATGAAGCGGCAAAAAAACGTCGCCGTCAAGTGCGACGGTGACGTTCGTTTCGCCTCTCGTCGCGCGATGTTTGTCGCTTCCACGTTGCAACATCGTCCCCCCCCCCCCCCCGTCTTCTCTGCTCGATAGATACGACCTCTGCTCACATGGTGCGAGAAGGCAGAGTCCAACTTAGGTTTTCAATGCTACCATGTCATTTACTCTACAAACGATATACAAGCAGTGAAAAAAAAATAACGCCGTGAGGACGTTTACAATATCGGCATATTAGGGCAAAGACAAAAAAGCCAGATTTTCATGCAATGATGCGAGAATAATTTATAGATATAGCGAAATAGACAAATTAGAAAAATAGAAGTTTTCTTGGGGGGATAATGAAGTGAAATAAGAGACTACAGAAACCTGAGAGGCCCACGTGCATGTTCGATATAATATAACCACCCAAGCAAGCGAGTATTCATTGATTGGTTTATTAATTCCAAAGGTGAATATACATGGGCCTCGACACAGCGAAATTTCGCTTGCGAGAAATTTCAGAACAATATGCATGACAACATACGGCGCATCAGCGAATGTCAAAAAGAAAACAAACAATCGCTAAGGTGGGAAGACTCTCACCAATTGTTTTACGTATCACTCTATTACGAAAAAAAGAGTGCCTCACAACTATACACGCAAGCGTGTTCCTATATATACGTCAGCAGGTAAACTTCTATTTCGTCAACATCCATTATTTCCTTGTTCTTTTTTTCAACTTGTTCATGCTGAAATAAAAAGTCGTAAGAAGACAATATAAACAACAGATTGTCTGAAGTTGAAGAGGGATATAGAACACAAAGTTTTGCAGAGGCACCATTCTGAACTCAATTCGTGTTCCTTCGAGTTGCTCAGCAACCGCCAACCAATATACCAATCACACAACTCGACTGATGGTTCTCTCTGTTTTTTTTTTATTATTTTTGCGAGTGCTCATCATGAATCGTGTTGGCATTCTAAAAAAAGAAAAAAATACGACCTAGAAGAACCAGCAAAGAATGCTGCCAGTCATACCCAATTTTCCCATTCAAGCTGTATTTCGCTTCTTTTCGCTTTGAATGTCATCAATTATTATGTTCAGAATAAACTTGATTGATTGATTGATTGGTTAGTTCATTGATTGATTGGTTGATTTATTGATTGAGTGATTGACCTACTTCCCCACCTGCGTACTTCCTTTTGCCCGTGATAAGGTATGACGCGTCAAGATGCCTTTTAATGAAGGTCGTGGTAAAATGGGCGCAAAACTTAAGAACTGTTCGTTGTTAGTTCAGCGCCGTAAATTTGCACGGATTCTACAATGAATATAAACGAAGTAGTCCAGTTTAGTGAGCTCTCTGTGAAAAACCTGTGGCGGCAGCTCTCCGCCGAGATAAACGTAGTCTCAAGGCAGCACATGCGATGCCGACTGGTTTTTATGCTGTCGAACGTTCCCTGCCCTACGATTCTTGCCTCTGCAAACCCGATTTACCCGCGAACCCAGATGTCAGACCGAAGACAGCTGCATCGCCACAAGGAAGTGTATATGGTGTTCCACCCTCCTATTCTAAACTGGGACGTGTCAGAATAACCTCGACTCAATTTGCGAGAAGACGCGACAGGTGCAAGCGATTCGCCAAAGCTTAAACAGTGAAGAGAGTGCTGGGAGGGGTTAGAGATAGAGATAGAGCAAAAGAGAAGTAGAAGGCAGTGAGGTAAATAAGAAGAATGGCGCCATCATTCCATAGGGGACAAGCCAGTAGGACAAGCCATGTGGATCTTGGAGTATACTAGGATACGATAGGCAAAAAGGGGCACAAGCACCCGCATATATTATAGCAGTCTATTCCTTACTACTGTCTTGGTAATTAGGATCTAGCAAATTAATTTAATCAAAACTAAGATCGACCTGACACTGTCTTCCCTTCGTATATGAGCAGCATCGGAGTCACGCTTAGGCGCTCTTTATTCGAGACACTAGTGACACCATCATCCCTTCCGTTGGAAATGAGATTCCGCATCAAATCGACGCTGTCGTTGCCATTGTCGCGCAGCGGCAAGCTTTGCTTCTCGGATAGTGGCTTCTTCCTCGGAAGTGCAGTTTATCTTCGGCCAACCCATTGATGCGTAGGGCTTGGCGACCACTGTAGACTATAGTTTCTATAACCACAAAATATCACGTGGCAGTGGTAACGTGCACGCCATTGGTGAGCGGTTCCAAGTTGGCAGAATGGCGCTCTGTCAGATATCCATCAATCAAGGCAGCGACCCGTTCATGATGATGATAGTTCTCTAATAGGCCGCACATATTTCTGTGGCTCATAACTGCTTCTTAGGCTAGCTGTCGCTTTCTTCGTCTTTATTGGACCAGTACTGGGATTCACCCACTTTAAGTGACGCATGACCGCTAATGATGACTATATAGGTTTTTGCTATGGCTATAACAAGGAGCGATCCACTAATCGGCTTTACGGTTGATAACACCTCGCCTATGTCATTCTCATTCTGAGATGCAGTGCCGGCTGCAATTTTTGCAATAGCACAGCCATCTGCCGTGAACAGGCTCTTTCTACTCTATACTCGTTGTCTCAGTGTACAGACGCTCGATCAGCAGCTATGGCACCTCACCGGCGATGACATCCTGGTAGTGGGTAAATAGTAGTGGGTGGCTAAATTTACAGTCGCAGCGGCTGCATTTGGGCAGTTCACAAAGAAAAATGTGTTGTCCTACAAAGTTTTCTATGCAAGTTGAATGGGAGCTAGATGCCTCGCGGTTGATTTGGAATCTAGTAGCCTGTTGATATCGACCAAGAGGATAGCTTTTCCGCAAAACAGCTTTTCCGCGCTGTAAGCCATCATTACAGTTAAACCAGCATATATCTACTCACGAAAAATAAAGAAAGAAAGAAAAAAAGACGTGCAATAAAGCTTCAAGAACTCTACCCCAATTTAGGGATATATATATATATATATATATATATATATATATATATATATATATATATATAGCAATTCGTGAGTGGAATAACTTGCCAATCAGTATAACAAACAGTCAATCTTTGGAAACATTTTCATCTCTGCTTGAATGTTACTTATTGTCTTCAGAGCTGACGAACCCTGTTTTTTTTCTTGTCCACTGTTTAAAGTGCTCACTTTTCTTTTTTCAGTACTAGTTGGAATTGATGTCCTATGCTACTGAATGTATTTTAGTGGTACAGATGTAGTCATCAAATGTATTTCTGTCGGCTTTGTCTCACTCGTTATTATAATATTTCAGTGAGTACCCTCTGTATAATCTTGCCCTTTCACAATGTATGTGCCCTTCCTGCAATAATCCCTATTGGGATTGGCAGTATATGTAAATAAATAAATAAATATATATATATATATATATATATATATATATATATATATATATATATATATATATATATATATATATATATATATAAGAGAGAGTCATCATACACGTGGCACTTCATCACTACCCTCAAGGAGTCGAAGAACCCGTTTTCTTTCTCTTTTCTTTTCTAGAGTGAGCGTGCTACTTGCAATGCTGCCAAGAGCAATGACATCAAACCCTTTCTCCGCTCTCCACTGTGCCGAGTGTCACCAGTTATGCGGCGACACTCATCTTCCGTTTCAAAGCAGCGATCACGTTCTAGAAATCGCGCAGATAGAATTATTTGCGAAAACCAAATTGTTACAGGTAAAGTGCAGCATTTAGAAGATCATTCCCAAGAGACATGATCGGCTTTGACATCCTTTTAGTGAACTTATACGTTTTGTGTGGACATTCCAATTACGTGACTATTTGAGTTTTGTCAAGTTTTGTGTGGCGTGAATGGCTATTTGTATTGAAGAACTATTACTGAGGGCGTGAATGTTGTGAAAGAGCAGAGTAGTAGTTAGCGCCACGCATTGGCACCAACATCTCCCTAGAAACAGTTAATTGAAAAAATAACAATAAAAAAAGCAAACGCAACAGATCACGGGCGGAAGGTCGCGGGCCAGCAGCGGCAGCAGCATCTACAATGGAGGTGAAAATGTTTGGGGCCCGTGTGCATGCTTAAATTCACGCGCACGTTGAAGAACACCATGGGTTGCCGTAATTCCCGGAGCCCTACACTACGGCGTCCCTCATAATCATGGTTTTGGGACTATACACCCCAAAAATTATTTCGACCACGAACCATGGTAGAAAGCACGTGACGGCAAGCGGTAGTTCCTTCTCGCTCAGCGTGGCGCCTCGTAGGAGCTTGGTTGGCAAGCTTGTAATGTCCGCGCCTTGTCTGGCACAGATGTAGGCAGCCGGTGTGTACGCCACAGTGTTGCCGGTGTAGACTTTTCCGATCGCCGCTCAAGGCTGTGATTCCTACAATGCTCACTAGATGACATGCCACCACCCAGGACGTTAGGGAGCCTTCATGTGCGCGCTGGAGCGCACATGAGGGCTTCCATACAAGGCGTCCTTCCGAATTTGTCCACTTCGTTCTCCTCGCATCGTAGGCACGGCGGCACGTGACAAGTTCCTACAGTGAGTGTTACACGTGGGTGCCGATATCCTCCCAAGCCCCCTCACCTGCCTGCTCTCAACCCTATTGAAGAACGCCTGACACCTCGGCATCTGCCATTTATGAGCGTTAGACATTTGACTCACGGCAGCGGCCAGTATGGCATAAAGGGGCAGGTGGTTAACGTGCCGATCGACCTGGATAACACAGTGCAGTGCCGGTCGCGGTACGTGCCTGACAACGCTGCCTTCGACCTGCTGTACACATCATGCGCCAGACGCGTTAACAAACCTTCCTACAGAAATGGTCTCGTCAAGAAACACCTGAGGCACCTACCAGCAAGCTCCTCTATCTCGCTCACTGGATTTCGTGCCGACCAGTTGTGCCCCCGCTGTCTCCAATGACAGCGCAGCACTGGCCGACTGGCTCGCCCTACGCCATCTCCTGACGCCGACAAGAGCTCTCGCTGAGTGGTGCCCCGTTCTCGGACTTCTGCAACCGTGTCCATCTTTCCTATCTTCTTCTTACTTACGTATGTGGCTGTCCCGGCGCCCTGTCTCTCTTCCTGCTCCTCTCTCTATACCAATAATTCCTCCCTATCCTTTTTAATCCCTCCTTACCCCCATCCCCTGCACAGAAATGTGGAGGTTCCCTCCATTGAGAGAGAGGCAGTAACGGAACTGCGCTTATTTCTTCCTTTTCCCCTTTCAAAAGTCACTTATTACATCATTCACATTGTAGATATAGCAGTGATTTTTTTTTACTCACACAGAACGCTTTTAGAAATTCATGTGCCAGAGACCCATCCCTGCTGCCAAAAAAACATCGTTTTGTGAGAGAAAGCCAACTTCTTAGAACGTTTAGTTCTGTGACAAGCTTATCTTCAATATATGAAGTGCACCGGCTATTTTATTTCGGCGTAGCCGTAAGTTTAGCAATACATTGACGTTAAACTATCGCCGTGTTCAAAAACGGCTCGACGCAAAGGACAGGTTGATTTACCCGTTTCTGTATAGTCGGGCTTGATTAAGCCATCAAAAAAAATATACGTAAAGAAAGAAAACATGTTCCTTCGTTTGGTGAAGTTGTAACTTTTTCTCGCTTGCACTCGCTTGCAGCAAAAATCAACACAACAAAAGGCAAGAAGTAAAAAAAAAGAAAAAAAAGCCACCGAGTGCGGGGCAAGTAATCCAATATTTCTCTGTGTATATAGCTGTATATGGTAAAGTACAATTTTTTTCTTTTATTATATATGTGATAATTGTTTTGTGTAGTTTACTGCCGAAATTGTGGGCGTAATTTATTCTATACATTCTTTTTTTCTGTTTCACTTGCAGTATTACCATTACTTCTCTGTATACAATGTTTGAGCATTCGATTAGTATTATTTGTTGTTCAGCAGTGCTTTATTTAAAAAAAAATGTGTGCCCATGACACTTTGTACGGCTATTTTGTTATGTTTGTTTGCGTAAATATTTGTTTCGCTACTCGTGCGCTGAAAGTATTTTTTAAGCTGTCCCTGTTTTGCTATTTAATTGGCCTCCTGAGCCCCAGTCAAGCTGTTTGATTACAGCTTTTAGCCCTGGGGACCATCCTAAGTGTAACATTTTGTTAATTCCGGAAAATACAGAAAATGAATGACTGAATGAATGAATGAATAGATGAATCAATGAATCTATCGATCAATCAATGCAATACCTCAGAACAATGAGTAATGTGTCAACCTAGCGTAGATGTCTAAAAAAGCACCGAAAAAAGTTTTTATTACCAATGATATGATGAAGTTTTTATTACCTTTTTTGAAGTATCAGAGAACTGGCAGCGCAGGACATATTTTGCTGCCACGGGTCGGCCACTTATTAACTACAGCAATAGGCATATGGAATGACTCAGACTTTGTGGCCGGTAACATAAAAAGGAGCCGGATACAAAAAGCAAGGGCCGCGGTAGGGCTCGGTGCAGATCAGCCTTTGCGCGAGCACTAAGTCAGCGATAGAGAAAGAGAGAATAAACGCATACCGAAACTATGCCACCCTGCGCGCCACCCCGCCACGGTGGTCTAGTGGCTAAGGTACTCGGCTGCTGACCCGTAGGTCGCGGGTTCGTATCCCGGCTGTGGCGGCTGCATTTCCGATGGAGGCGGAAATGTTGTAGGCCCGTGTACTCAGATTTGGGTGCACGTTAAAGAACCCCAGGTGGTCAAAATTTCCGGAGCCCTCCACTACGGCATCTCTCATAATCAAATGGTGGTTTTGGGACGTTAAACCCCACATATCATATCACCCTGCGCGCCGTAAAATTGAGAAGAGGTCCAGGCTGTGCGTCTATATAGCCACGGTTTCTTCCTTCGCATCGCATACAGAGAGACTGAGAAGACCCACCCTAGCACACAGTCTGTTCATGCAGCGAAGGCTGTTTGCAAGTCCCATCTCTCTCTCTCCTTCTCTTAGCCGCAATGCACAGGTGCTGGCTAAAAAGAGGGGAGAGGATGGCGCGCCGGTTTGCAAAGCTCGGCGGCTCGCCGGCGCCTCTGGGGAGTGCGGCCGCGACTCGAGCAGAAGCAGCTCGGGGTTCTGACCCGCATTTTAAAGACGGCCGTCAAGCCAAGAGGAAAAAAAAAGAATATACGGCGCCTGGAAGGCATAGCCTCTAAGCTATAGCCGCCTAGATAGAAGAGCCCCCCTCCCCCCTCGAAGGAGCACAACTAAAGGGACGAATATGAATGGATTAAACAAACCTGCGAGGGGGGGTGCTGGAGGAGAGGGGGAGCTGTAAAAAGCCGTTTTGTGTGTGGCTCGAGGCGCAGATCGGGTGAACGCGTGGTTTGCGTGCAAAATCGAATCACGCCAGCGAGCGCTTCGCAGTCGTCGAAAAAATAGCCGGGCATCTCGTTGCTTCCATGCGTATCTGCCATTACAAAAGGAAGGCGCACACACGAGTGGGCGCAGTAAAGTAGACGTCAATCGGCGTTAAAAAAATTACGAAAAAGAAACATGGCAGCCCAAAAGTCATGTATGTAAGCAAGGGGCCGTAGTTCCTTGTTTGAGCTCAAATATTGATGTAACTGTTGCTATTAAGCGTAAAATTTTCCTGTCATGACGGGTGATCATGATCGGTAAACAAATACGGCGGGCGCAGTAACTGACACGCGAAAATGTTGGCATGAAAAGAAAGCGATAAAAAAAAGAATAAACGCAAATTGCGTAGCACGTAACCACACAGAGCGTGGATTTCGATTTTAACGATCGAAGCTGCGAGCTGGCTGGCATCGTAAAAGCGGCGGGAAAATTTAATTTCACCTGACTAACTGCTTTTGTAAAACGGCTGAAAACGAGGCCGCACGAGCGTCGGCCGCGGTCAGCGGTGACTTTCTCGACAACCCAGTTGCAAGGATACAGTAGACGCTCACTACTTCAACAAAAGACAATTCGGAAGATCGAATGATTCGGACGTTTTGTGTGGTTCGGGGCAGCGTATGTATCGTTTAATGGCATCTAGTTATTACAGTGATGTTTTGTCGCAAACCGGTTAATTCGAACCACCCTTGAAGCACGCCGACCTCGAAGAGCCGCAAAAGCATAGGAAAGTAATCAGCGTTCGCGGGCAGCCGACGGGCTTTCAGAAAATCGTGGTCGCCACTCGCAATGGCGTTGATAGTACGTCATAAGGTATGGGTTCAGAGCACGCTTGTGATTGAGACACCGGGATCAACTGGAAGACAGCGGGGGTCAACTCTAGGAAGAAAATTAATCCACTTTCCACGGGACCTTGCTCATTCATTACTGAAAATGAAACATGTTCGGACGCTCAGACGATCTCAGAAGCCTTCAATAGTTATTTTATGTCTGTGTTCACCGCTGATAACGGCAATGTTCTTGCTTTTGTCACACCCTCTTTATCAGTAGCTATTTCGAATATTGAGGTAAGTTTCTCCTTAAGCCGTAATCTCTAAGTAAACATAGACATTATAAAAGTCCTGGTCCAGACGATATCCCCAATGCTTTTTTGAAAAAGTAACCTGAATGGTGTGAACAATACCTCATTATTATGTTTAAGAAATCCCAGGACTCCGGACGGGCTCCACGAATTTGGAAGATTGCCAATGTTGTTCCTATCTCCAAATCGGGTAAAAAAGAAATTATTTCAATTTACAGACCAATTTTATTATTATCCACGTGCAAGCTACTTGAGCACGTCAGTCACAAGCACATTATTTTTACCTAATCGACAACAACATCCTTTTACAGGTTCAGCGCGATTTTCGCAGCGGTTTTTCCACTGTCACACAGTTGATATAAAGCACCTCAACACTCCATTACCAAGAACAAATCAATGCCATCTTTAATAATTACTGCAAAGATTTTGACAAGGTATGCCATAAAAAACACTCCTGCTCACACTTCGCAACTTTCTCACAGGCCCATATGCTGACTAATTACTTGATTGAATTACGGATTATTTGCACCTGAGAAGTCAGTTCGTTCGCTACAACAACGAGCAGTAATCACCAGCTTATATTTCCTCAGGCATTCCACAACTCCTTGGGACCCTGAGAAGTGTGGCAACTTGGGCTAGTTGGTATGGCATGACGATAGTTATAGCGCGAGAACAAAACGACGACACAGAGACAGGACACGAAGGACACGAGCGCTAACTTCCAACTGTGGAAGTTAGCACTCGTGTTTTCCGTGTCCTTCTTGTCTCTGTGTCGTCGTTCTGTGGAAGTTAGCGCTCGTGTCCTTCCTGTCTCTGTGTCGTCGTTTCGTTCTCGCGCTATAACTATCGTCCTAGGGATCCGTTTTATTCATAATTTACATTAATGATGCCGTTCAGGTTGCCACTAACACTCCAGTAAAGCTTCGTCTATACGCCGATGACTGAGTATTGTATTCCAATGTATATAGCGTCACTGACCAAATTTTGTGACATGATGTGTTTTCTTCTTTTGCGAATAGTGAAGAACTTGGAAAATGGAGCTTAACTATTAGAAAACCGTGACAGCAATTTTCACTAATAAGAAGAAGTCATTGCAATTCATATTTGGCAGTTTCGATCACACGCTGAAAAACGTTCAACAATTTCAGTATCTTGGTGTCGTATTTTCTCCAAACCTTAAGTGGCACAAACACATCGACCTAATTTCTGAAAAATCGCTCAAAAAAGTAGTGTACTTAAAAAGTCAGATGCTTTATTGATTGTATAAAGACTCTCTTTCTTTCGTGCTCAGTTGACACTTGGAATAGTCAGGACACTTCTTTCAGACGACTTCCGCATGCGCTGTTTGTAAAACAAATGTACAAATATGTAGTTTGATGTTTTCAATTTCTTGTTGTTCTATTCGTTTGCTCATTTATTGGTTGTTAAACAGGGGTCCAATTACGTGATATGAATGTTCTCATTTTTGGTGTTTTTTGATCGTTTATTGTAAGCACTCCTGCAATGTCTCAAATTTGTGACAGCAGTATCTGTAAATATATAAATAAATGGAATGCGTAGAACGAGACCAAAGCGCACCCACGCTACCACCAAGCATAAGAGCAGCGAAGACGTGATAGATTCAGGCTGAGGAGAAAAATGAGCAACGTTCGATCTCATGTGACGGGCTTTTTGCCAGCAAACTTTCGAGCATAAGCGGACGCTAGTGCAACTGGCAACCGCCTCTCGCACTATTTCGACACGCGGCCGAAGCGATTATGCGCTCGCATGAACGTAAAAACATCAGTTCTCCCCTTCTGATCCGCAACTCTTCATTTAGGGGCGAAGTTCGTTAAGGTCGGGTCATGCCCGTTGACGGCGTCGGCGTGCGCTGTAGCCGTCATGACGATGCTGAGGACGATAACGACGATAAAGATGATGATCACGGACAACATCTGGTTTGAGCAGTATACGACGTATCGATGTGCTCAACTATACTTTTCGTATGACTGGAAACATACTAACGACCACAGTGAAGTGATAATGAAGGCAAAACGAAATTCATAATTCAACGCAATATACCATTTGTGACCATTAAACTTTGCATATAACTAAACCCCGCTTTGTCATTCTGTCATGGACTGCCATTTTTGCACTCGGCGTCACGCCGGGTTAACAGGCGCTGCGCTTCTTCTTTTGTCTGTGAGACGGCTTGGACATCGAAAGAGTTTTTTTTTTTTTTTAAGCCGCCGAGCTTTGGCGGGGATGTTCGTCTCAGATGTCCAGCGCTGAGGATTAGCCCTATTAACGCGATAGCGTTAGAGAGCTCGTGTCGCAGAAATTCCACCGTCGGCGTTGGCACCGTTGGTTGTGAGCGAAAAATTGTTTGTGAGCAAAAAATCAAGAAAGAAGCAAATAAAATGAAGCATAAAGATTTCGGTCCCTTTGACGATCAAACCCGGGCCGTTCGCGCGGCAAGCAGGTGTCCTACCACACAGCCACGATGCTACTTGCAGCTGCTTCCAGAAAAAAACACTACATAAATGCGATGTAGTGGTAGGACAGTCTTTAATGCATTTCGTTCGACAGGTGTCACGACGAAAGCGAGCCCATTTGGCGATTTGTTGGCGCATTTGAGAGGCCATCAAACCATGTCGAAAAAGGCTGGTATAGTGCAGCCATCGCCACTAAAAAAACACAGGAACTTTCAAACAGCTCTTAAAATGGACAACAATGTCCACCTAGCGAAAAGCATAAAATGCCTTCCCAGAGGCGTTGATCAAGCAAGCAGCAAACGCTAGATAATGTGCTGCCATCTGTGAGGCATTGTGAGACTTTATGGCGAGCGCACGGCGTATGTCTTGGAGACCATGCGATTCTCGATTTAGATCAAAAACCTGTATACGTACTATTCGCGCGCGCGCTGATACAATCCATAGCGCGCGCGCGCGCGCACGCGCGTGTGTGTGTGTGTGTGTGTGTGTGTGTGTGTGTGTGCGTGTGTGTGTGCGTGCGTGCATGCGAGCGTGCGTGCGTGTGTGTGTTTGTGTGTGTGTTTGTGTGTGTGTGTGTAACAAAACATATTAATAAGTAAGCACTTAGCGGTTGAAGGGCGCACTAGGGGCCAGATATCGCTATCGCGTGCAACTCTTAAAGGCGAAGCTTATAGGTTCCCCCAATTTTTGTGTCAGTGGCGACGATAGGCAGCCGCCAAGTTCTCCGAACTAAAAAAGTATTGGCCCCCGGGGGAACCGGCTTCCAATTTCGGCACTAGACACTTCCACGGTATGAAGTAACAGGCCGGCGAGATGTAAGCAATAACCTCACAAGTTTGTCACCCTCGCCCAGCTGAGAACACGCCCCGCTTGGGCAAAATAGGCATGATTAGAATATAATTTTTGGCGGAGTTTTGAACAATGCGAGGTGTATCATTAGACCGATTTCGATGGCCCTCCTTTTTCCCCAGGAAAAGAATAAATGGCAGGAAGAGGATTTACGCGCACGATATCGCCTTGCTAAGCAGCTTTGTCGCTTCTATAACATGGGGTACAAAAAGATCATACAGTATCTTTTCTAGAAGTTTTTAGTGTAGCTTCGTATCGGCTGGCCACCTGAACTTAGCCGTTTATCTATAGCTGAGGTGCGTAACCAACGTCTGCCACGTAGACATCGGAACTTCCAACTCAGGTTGTCTCAACTTGCCTGGGTTCACCGTCAAGAGCTCCCAGAACATCAGCGTTGCAACGCAGCCAGCATCGCAGTGGTGACAGAACTCTTCGGGACTTCTCGCATCCGATCGTCGTGGAATCAACGCTCCTTGTCATCGCACGTATGCCATCACCTGTTAATACTTCTGAACTTTTGCGACTTTAACTGCTGTTCATTTATTCAGCTGTCTGTTTCATTGTGTGTCAATTTAGTACCTGTTAGTACTTCTGACGTGCAAGCTCAATTTTATATGCATGTTTGTAGTTGTTTGATATACTGCGTTCCTTTTTCGCATACTAGAATATTAAATCTATTGTTTGGTTGTCCTACACAGGTCCCTGATTTATTCACTTATTCTTGCTTGCGTACGGAGTGAACTAACCTGCTGTCATTCCAGCCGCCGACTTCGCGCCGGCGACGGTAGAGTGGCAGCTTGTAACACACTGGTTTATATGCACCAGTGGTCAATGTCATGGATTTACGGTAACACCGAACAATGGCAAGGCACTCATCATCATTCTCATGCCGTGTTTTTTTTTCTCTTCTGCACATGCAGCGTAGCTCAAAAAAGCCGACCATCCATCACTACATGAAACCCGACATTAAAGTGCCCCGTGTCTACACATGTCGCCTCTTACAGCGGGGGCTATATGGGCTCGCCTAAACCTAACCACAGTTATCACTTTATGCACCTTCACTGCGGGATGGACTCATTTCGATGAACCTGCAGTGCCACCGTTCACCCACGTGCATTTATTTTTGTGAAGCGTAGCGCGTCCAGCCCTCTCTTATTGGCCATATGGTCTGTCTCAACGACGGGTCCCTTCCGTAGCAGGTAAGCCTGTAACACGCCAACCTACGGAGTTGTCACGCGGGAAGTCGGTGAAGACATTATTGAATTGTTCACGCGTTGAGCTTTGGTGACGAGCTCACTCCTGCTGAAGACACTGACTTTCCATTTTCTCACCTCTCACTTCTCTTTTCCTGCATGCCTCACTTTTTTTCTACTTTCCCCCATCCGCACTGACCCTTCGAGCTTAGCGAACACGTGCCTTTCCTGCTGTCTCTATATTTTCTCTCCTTCTCCCTCCCTCGGTGAAGCAGTGCAACGTAGGTTTATACCGATGCAAACCTTAGACCAGCGTTCCTAATGTTCGCGCTCGTCATCAGTTCTTGCATTTACAAAAGCGCCGACCACATCAACGTTACTTATGTGTGGCCATCATATATATATATACGCAAGACCGAGTAAGTGTTCTTCCCAACAACAAGGCCAAACGAGTTGCGCATATTCTCTCCCACCCCTCCTTCTTTGGGGCAGATATTCCGTTCTGGTCCTCCACGTTCTGTCTCTCTCTCACCTAAGCGCCTGCATATAGGCGATTTGAATGAAATGCTCTTATCAGCGTCCGTCTTCCAAGTCCGCCGCACTTCGATGACCATCCCGCCCACCCCTCACTTTTCTCGACAGGGGAAGAAGAAAGCATGATCTGTGGCAGTGCTTATCGCCGTCATACATCGCTTCCACGCGTGTACGGGTCATTGTTGGCCTGAACGCACTCTGAAAGTCTTCTCGAGGCGGCGCTTCACAGCGGAGGTATCGCGCAGTAGAGAAATGGAAAAAGCAAGGACGGCCAAGAATGGCAGGATGGCACGGCGAGAGATAAGCAGCGGCGGTCAGAATGTGCGCGCGTCTCGGAAAAGACAATGTGCGCCGCCTGTGCCCACTTTTGTCCAAACACAAAGAATGTCTCCGCGAGGAGCAGCACGAACAGGGGGAGAGAGAGAAAAAGAGTGGTGGGTATACCCACCACTCTTTTCTCTCGGAGAGGCTTATTTTGTATCAAACCTTTTGCTTCTGCCATGGAGGTAGAAAAAGGTGAATGACGCACCCTGTTTCGCCGCATAATTTCGGTGCAGTGGTCGTCGCAAGACTCAGAAAAGAATATCAAAGCACATCTGCCTGCCCCGCCACGGTGGTCTAGTGGCTAAGGTACTCGGCTGCTGACCCGCAGGGCGCGGGTTCGAATTCCGGCTGCGGCGGCTGCATTTCCGATGGAGGCGGAAATGTTGTAGGCCCGTGTGCTCAGATTTGGGTGCACGTTAAAGAACCCCAGGTGGTCTAAATTTCCGGAGCCCTCCACTACGGCGTCTCTCATAATCATATAGTGGTTTTGGGACGTTAAACCCCACATATCAATCAAAGCACATCTGCCTACAATAGGTAAATAAAAAATAAACAAATAAATAAATAAAAAGATCAAGCAACCTTAGTGGCCTGGCTATAAACACCTGTCAGACTTGTACAGACAATGGTTTTCTCGTAAACTGAAGAACTCTTTAGTGCATTCGTACAGCCGGTGCGCAAACTCTAATGTAGTACGTTAGGCCTAAAGTTGTTTCCAGGCATAACAGGACATTCCAATTTGAGTGAGCGTAAATAAGCGGAGAGTCACCAATTTCGTTTGCACAGCCCAAGTCCTAAAGTAATTTTCCGTGATGATTCGTTTCGGTGTAGACTTCACACAGCAGACATTGACAGCATGTTGCAAGCACGAATATATCGACGTAATGCCACGCTGTCAACGCAGGGAAGTCGAAAGTTTTGAAAAAAAAAAAACAACTGAACAACGAATTTCGGAAAGTGCTAGAACACCTCAGGAAAAGTCGCCCAAGCGAAGAGAATGGCGCAGACGAAGAGCCAGCGTCTGTATACATATATAGGGCCATCCCTTCGCACTGCTGCACTCAACTATCAGGTCAACTTATTCGCTGCCGGAACCAAAGGAATAGCGTTGACCAGCGCGGGATGCGGCGAGAATAGCAGAGTGCGTTGCTTCCACGGTTGCCACTTTGAGAAGACAACGACATATCAGTGCAGACAGTGGATGCCCCGATGAGCATTTGTTGCGAGAGCTTCACTCCATCCTTGACCTAGGCCTTCAATGGAGCGCTCGAGAATGCCGACCTTTCATGGACCTCTCCGTTCGTGCACGGGTAAGGTCATTCAACGCCATGCTGGTGCCACCGCCTTCTCTTCGGAGAAAGAACGGTCTGGCGCCGGCGATCGCCACTACGCACGCAAGCGACACCGGAGCTTCTGTTGAAATTCATAAATGGGCGTAACTAGAAAGTAGGCGCTGAGATAATCAATGGCAATCATTTGCTCGTAGTGTAACCGTGCCGAGGCTGGAATGATGCAGGCTTTCCGGGGATGGGTAATTTCTTAAGATATTGATTGTGGTTAGTTACCAACCTACGTTCGTGCGAAAAGTATGGGACGAAGCTCGACATGATACCAAGGAGGCCTTCGTCTAGAATGCCAAGGCAGAAAAAACGCTCACGTTCAACTTAATCGACAATGTTGCTACACAAGAAATTACACGCGTCATCGCAGAGCCATCTCACGAACATGTTCTAACGAAAGCGGTGTAATGCAATCAAGCCTGATTCAGTTTCTGTACAGGCAATGGTTAAGGCATACATGCCCATGGGACTCATCGTCTGCGAGATTATGTCGTCGTTTAATTTTTGAGAGAGTCAGAGCTACGCCATAATTTACTATCGGCGTCATTAAGCTACAAACAAGTCCGAACCAACCGGCGTCGATGCATCCTTTCAGGTATTGTGCAGAATATAACAACGAGAACAGAATACGGTAGCAACGATTCCTAGTTCCTCGGACGGTCCAATCACACGGAGTCTCGCCTCCACAGCGATCGGCGTCGAAATGCGAGGCCGTTGAACTGCACGGCGCACTTTGCGATCAGCCCTCTTGACTCTTTCATGAAACGACTTCCACTGGCTTTGAGGCAATGGTCTGAAGACGCGGTGCTAGCCATCTGGCTGTGCGACTTTCTAATTCTCCTCGACTCGTCCGTCCTCCCTCCGAGCCACGTAACGACGGAGAGAGCGTGCAGCGGCCGAAGCAGCGTATGCGTGTGCATTGTCTCCGGCGGGTTCGCGACGGTCGTCGTGACACCGACAGGTCGTGATCGGCGCGTTTGCAAAGAGGCAATGGCGTTGTCCCTGATGACGGCAACGGAACCCACCTCGTTGTATGAAGAAAGGGGAGACTTGCAGGGAATTCGCTATAGCAAATGTGGCAGTCGAGAATGCCGATGACACACCCGCGCAGCGATTCGCGACTTTCCCGTGAGGACATATGGATCGCATACCCTTGGCAACAAACAACCGGAACTAATAGCTAGCGAAAGAGAACCTTCGAAAAATGAATCGACCTTATAGCACCCTGCACCCTGATTGAATAGATTCTGTGGTTCTAATAGCAAAGTTTTCAAAGAAACGACACCAGTAGCGTGCAATGGGTATATAGATGTGCGACGTGAGGATTCGTATAAATACGCAACATTAAAAAGCAATGTTTCTGATATTCGTTTCCTAAGCGATAGTAATGGCATTACAACTGCGAGTGCCATGCGAAATCTTGACTATAAAGATTTCTAAGCAAACAACGACGTCCAGCTTCGCGCCTCAGAAGCTCATAATCTGCGAATATTATAACGTGCAACATAAAATAGCGCCAGAAAAACGTTTTTTTTTTGCGTAACTTTGTGAGTCTGTAGTATGAGCAGGAATGAAAGTTGACAGGTGCTCAAGTGACGCCTGAACGCTTCCAGGACGTCGTTTATGCGACGTCCCCGCGAGCACTGACTGGACAACAGGCTTCTCGAGACATTTACGTTCATTTCTTCAATCCTCGCCTCAGCAAAAAACAAAAATAATAAAAAAGAACCTGCGGGGTAACGAATGTGCATTCGGGAGCGGAGTTTCTGGAATAATTCTGTCGACGGTTGTCGTTGGCCCACTGCGCAAACATCAAGACCGGGTGGCAGCTTCTCTTGTCTACGGCCACTACGGCGGTGAGGTAACGTGCGTGCGCTTCAGTTTTATAGCATGGGGCTGCACTGGAGCGCCTTTTTTTGTTCTATTCATGACACGCAGCTGTAGCCCCGGAGCCGGGCCGGGCCGGACACTCCATCAGCCTCCGTGGCTCCTGGGCTCATTATCGCGTTGTCCGCGGATAACCACCTGAAGCGTTCAAGGAAGAAGAAATGGCGACGGCGAAGAATTGCGAGGGAAACACCGGGTTGAAGGCGTCTAAACCCACTCTGTGCATCAGGTCGCCAGGCGCTCGAAACGCGGGCGATTCGAGGCTTTTCAGCGCAGCGCTCAGAACACCGCGCATCAGTCATTAGAGACGGCACGCCTTGTCTGAGAGTATAGGAACATCTGGTCGCCCATAATTCACGCGTCATCAGACAGGCCACCCGTTTCCCTCTTATAACTTGGATCTCATACATCTTCGTTCGGTTTACTTCGCTTGAGAGAGGGCTTTCAACTGCAGTGGGCTGCGGGGACAGTCGTCGAAGCAGACACACACCGACCGACAGGAGAAGTTGTCGCATCAACATTGACAGTTGATTATTAGGTGCCACGGAGGGGCGAAGTCGGGTCCTACGAAAAGAGATCGCGAGACGACAATCGAGGTCGGATGGTGCGAAGATTCAGACGGTGCGATGAGATAAAGATGGTAGTGAGACGGGATGGAAAATGAAGAGCTTATGATGCGACAAGGTACATAGTGAAGAGAGTCGATAAGATTATGACTAAGGCAGCGACGTCAGCATCAGGAAAGAAAGTTGGATGTAAGAGATGATGAGGCGAATAATTATAAGGTTACGAAAGAGGACTAACATGGAAATGACTGAGAGAGGCGACGAAGGTGACAATGACGAAGCCGATAAAGACCTGGACGAATTGGAGATCGACCCCAGGAATAAACTCTGAAACCCGACTCTAACAGCCAGTTTCGAGGACCCCGACAACATGGACATTTCGTGAGACGAACTTCATTTCCCTTTTTTCAGACGAGCGTTGCTGGAAAAGAAGCGGCGCTTTGAGACATTGCGTGATTTTATTAACTAATAACTTCGTCATCTGTGTCCTCGTGAGTTTCCTTTGAATTGTCGCAGCTGTTTTGTCTATGTATACAGCGTCGCACGTCACAAGTGTTTTATTTATGCGATATCATTTAGCGCAGCAGAATCGTTGTACTCAGGAGGCATGTGTGTACGCCATTAGCACTTGCTAATAAATGAAATGCGTCGGTAATTAAAAAAGGTCGTAGCATGTCTTACTTCGCGGCCCCAACAAGAGTCAAGAGGGAACCGAGGGAAGGGGTTGAGTGGTCTTCCTTCTCTTTGATGGTCTGTAGTGGCAGACGTATCATTTATGATAGCTTCCCTTTGGCCCCACGCTCTTCTGTCCTCTGTCCTGTTTCTTCTGTATTTCCCGTGTTGTTTGTGCACTGTTCTTAACTATGAGTGTGTACCAACAACCTCAAAATCACACAATTCTCAAGATATTGGAGCTCGCTTTCGAGGCTGTGGCATATGTCAAGCTGTGTTTGCCCAGAGGAAATCTCAAATCTCAAATCTTTATTTTATTTGTCGCAAAAAATATACACGCATTGGGGTAGTATATACAGAAGGAGGTCCCATAGCACAAGGCTGAAAGGGGACCTCCTAGCAAGGAGGTCCCCTTTCAGCAGGGCCTTTTCGTGCACCTGCGAGTGCACACCCGAGAATTTCAAAACACATACCGAAGAACTAGATTTCGTTGACCATACTCCGGTTTCGCAGCATGCCGGTGCGCTACCCACGATTACAGGCAACGTAGACGTTCCGTGATAGCGCAATCTGGCGGCCCGTGTTTCCAGACGACGTGACGCTAAAACCATACCCGACGAAGCCGCTGGAGCACTTTGGTTGTGTCTATTCCATAAGCCCACGATGTAGCTGTTCATCTTTGCGAAGCCAGCAAAAAATATATATATGCAAACAGACGGTGGATTCGGCGCATGCCATCGGAGGCGCGCAGACAAAAGGTGAAACGCCGCAGAATGGCGGTGCGCGTGATATACGAACCGACCGACCTTGGCGCCGTGAGCCACATTCATGCGCCGACACAACGAGCCGGTGGCGCTGCGCGTGGTTCAGGTGGAGGGCGTCTGGGCAGGCAACACGACTCCGCGCAGACCGTGGAGACCCCTCCAGCAGGTGCTCAAGTGACGCCTGCGCGCCTCCAGGGCGTTGTTTATGATACTTTCACTTTGGCCCCTCACACGTTCCTCCCCGGTAAACCACTGCCTTCCTTCATACTTTCGTTTTCGTATTTCTCTTCCAGGGCCGCAAGAGAGGCCGCTCGCATAGCTCTCTCGATCCTCCGCGCAACAGAAAAGTTAGAAGAGTCGAGTGAAACGTGTATGAGCGACAGTGAAGCGAGAATTCCTGGCTAGACCGCGAACGCCAGGTTGGCATGGCACCGGCCAGATCTGCCGACCAGCTGGTTGCGGTGGCGTGATAGCTCTTTACAGGTGGCGTTGCCCTTACACAGCAAGGTAAGGTACTACAGCGCATAACATGCGTCTAGCTTCTCCACTGAGCTATGTGTCTATGTCCCGAAGAAGTCCGTGGCCGCTTGTCCTGACTGAGAGGTGAGCGAGTAAACTTGAAAGTAGGTGCCCTCGAAGGCGCTAAGAAAGAAGCGTTCTCTGTGAAATATAAAAGGGGGCGTGAAAAGAGTTATCTTGCGCGTTATGAAAGGGCGTGGATGCTATCGAGCGTGGAATAAATACATTTAGTTTATAGAGAAAAATAAATCTGATTAGAAAAAAGAAAATCCCAATTAATCATCTGAATTCAACCTCAAACATCATTTCAATCTTAATTCTCATCTAGAACAAAATGAATATCAAACCAACTGGAATGGAAATCCCGAGCGCGAACTATGCGACCTTTACAAATAAACGATATTAATGCCAACTAATTAAGCTGGTGTTCGACTACCAACAAAGCGTGATAACTTGAGGCGGCTCACAAGTACCGCGGAACCAGTGATTAAATATACGTCTGTGCCGCAAACGTTTTTCTTCTTGAAAAGCAGTGTTCCTCAACATAGAAGGAGGGAAGGGAAGGTCATCGCAGTAAAAGTAATTAAAGCATTAAAACCGCACTTGAAAATTCAGTCAGTTCCACCTAGCGGACGCTGTTGGAAGAGCGAGGATGGCGGCCCACAAAGAAGGCAACAATTTCAGCTGCTTTAATGAAGTGGGATTTGAATGCAGCGGGCCTGCATGAAGTGAGTTCAGTGAGGTTGGAATAATGTGGGAGGAGGGGCGAGAGTAATAATGAGCAGTTGTGGGATTGGTACCTGTTTGCGCAATGGGATTTACCACTTTTCGCGCGTAAAACCCACTACGACCTTCGGCCTCTCCCGAACAAGAGAGGGTCAAGTTGGAAAAGCTTTGCCAATATTACACAAGTTCTTTACGGAATCGGCTGCGTCAACCAGGCTGTTCCGGTACTATATAAATTCTCGACAATGCGTATGAGCAAATGTCTTCTTTTGTGGTTTCTTCATCGTTTATACGAGTGACTTGAGTAACGGAAATATACAAGAAATATGGCTAGCTACATAATTGCTGCCATACACCATCTGTTTGCCGACTGGATGAATACACCAAATACACATTTCTTGCAAATACAGTCAAAACCTGTTTCTTCACTCCGTAAAATGACCAAGTGGTCAGAAAATTCGGCGAGTATGGCATGCCAGACTCGCCGATCGCATGCGGTAACCGACAAGCGCTTGAGCGGCCACTTCAGTCTCCTGCGAGCCGCACATTCCAGCCTGGCGGTTCATACCGCGTAAACCTATCCGGCGCGCTCCAATGTGGAGGAGACGCACCGGCATCGACTGCAGCCAGTGCGCGCACGGGCGCCTACGAAAGTGCAGGCGTGACTTCGAGCAGCCGCTCTGAAGGAAACACGAGCCAGTGTGGGTAAAAAGTGGCGAGAGGGAAAGGCATGCGCGACACAGCGAGAACACGAGGAAGATTCACACGGCTCGAGAGACGCCGCTCTTCTCGCACGGATGGCTGGATGGACGACTCGGCGGGCATACTCTGCAGGGTCGTGTGTGCGTGCGCCGGCGCTGATTTCCACAGGCGGTGGCGTAGAAACCGATCACTTCAGGCTGTTCATCCAGAGAGAAGGCCAAAAACAGCCAGAGAAGGGGCGCCAAAGAAATCACCTGACTCTCTCCGTACACGAAAGCGAACACGGGAGAAAACCGAGAGCCTCGGTTTCTGGCCAGCATCCAGCGTTGTTCTTATTGCATTTTTTGACACGGCGAGCGCGCCGAAAGCAGCGCCTGTAGAAACCATACTCGCGGCACCGAAGGCGCACGTATTCGTGTTCGGTAGAGACGAAGTGAAAAGATGCGTCATGGGTTGACGCCTGACAAGAGTTACGAAAAAAAAAAAACTGGCAAAACGAAACGAAAACATGAATGTTAGGGAGGTGAGAGCGGAAGTAACAAATCAAGTTAGACCATAGCCATCTATAACGCGGGAAGGAGGAGAGAATCAGTAGTGGCGCTCTCTGATTCACGGCCGGCATGCCTAATGTTTCGCCAAGCACTAGAGTGTAAATTTTAAATAAGCCCATAGCTGGCGATCATCACATCATACGGTGTTCTGCTCACAGAGGTCTGGAGGGGAACGTCATGTCAGACCATGTAGCTCAAGGCTTCACCAACTGAGAGACGGAAGGTACAGACTTTGGGGCACGACACCGTTGAAGGGATGGGACGCTTACCGCTGCTGTATTTTCAGGTTTCGTTCCTCAGCGCTTGGTCGACGTGGCTTCTCGTATGGTGGCCGTGCAGTCTTGGCCATGAAGTTCCGCTCCCGCTTCTAAGCGTGCAGCGATGGTCCGAGCTGGTTCCTTCGGCTACCAGCGGCCCGCGACACGGTTCTCTCGTGAACGCCATCGCAGAATATGACTCCGGATACAGCGGCCTGCCAGACAACACCTCGGTTACGCTCCTCGGTGACCTGCCTTCGAGGGTTCTCGAACATTGGCCGCGCTGCCTTGATCAGGCAGTTCCGTTTCCGAAAGTGCAAAGTTGGCCATGTTTGGTTCCCTCGGTTACTGGCAGCTGGCAACATGGTTCATTCCCAGATGCCCTCGCAAGCCATGACGTAGGATATATAAGCCAGCCATGCTCCAGTTCGGTTGGGCACGACACCGTTGAAGGGATGGGACGCTTACCGCTGCTGTATTTTCAGGTTGGTTACTTCTAAGATACTTCCTGTTTAAAAAGTAGCAATTACTGCCTTGTTGCGGTGTCGTGCCCTCCTGACTTGCGTGATAAGATGTTCCGTACATTGCTGTTTCTTTCATGTCTGCGCCGGAAGTTTGCATCGTTGTTGTTGTTGCTTTCAGGTGACATTGAATCTAATCCCGGCCCTGGCGTCGAGGAAACACTCGCAATTGTTCTTGATACAGTGCGTAGGCTGGAAGCGGGTCAGAATATAATAATTGGTGAAATTAAGGGGCTAAAAGAAAAACAGGATGCTACTGATAAAGAAATCAAAAGCTTGACCATGAGAGTGGTCACTCTGGAAGCAAATCTGGTTTCTAATGCCCCTCCGTCATCCAACTTTGCTGATGGTGCTATTGGTTCTATTTCTGGTCAGCTTCAAGCAGTAGTATCAAGGTGTGAGGAAGCAGAAAATAGAATGCGACGGTGCAACTTGTTGTTTTTTGGAATTCCCGATGAGCACAAAGAGAGCTGGGAAACTTCTGAAAAGAAAATTATCGCCGTATGCTCAGATAAGTTAGCGATCACCACTACCAGTTCTCAATATGAACGTGTGCACCGGCTGGGTAAATTTGCTTCAAACAAATGTAGGCCGATAATTGCTAAGCTTACGTTTTTAAGGACAAACAAGCAATCCTCGCCAGTGCACATCGGCTGAAAAATACTGGCTTCTCTATTAGAGAAGATTTTTCGCAAGCAACACGGCAAGCGCGCAGGAAACTGCTTCAGTTTGCTAGGGAACGGAATTGTCCTTTCAAACTAACTGTCGACAAACTTCGTATCGATAATACTACATATATCTATGACACTTGTTCTGATACCGTAGTAACCGCTAGATAGCTAGTTGCCGATGTACGCAGTGGTAATGCTCAGCAGCCGTCTACTTCATGTTCTCCTTCACTTTCAGTATCATTTACTAATATTCGCAGTTTGTTACCGAAACGTGTCTTGCTTGATTCATATCTCGAGGACAGTAAATCAGATATTCTATTGCTAACCGAGACTTGGCTTCACGCTGACGTACGCGACACTGAGCTATATCATGCTTCAAATCAGTACTCCATTTATCGCCATGACCGCGCACATAAAAGGGGTGGTGGCGTGCTGTTAGCCATCAAACGAATTATATCTTCCTTCCTTGTCGATACTGACACTCCCCTCGATATAGTCTGGGTCGCCTGTCCTACCTTAGCTGGAAAATTATTGATGGGCGTATGCTATCGCCCTCCGTCCTCTGACTGCCTTTTCGTGTCTGAGCTTCACAGAAGTATTTCCAGGGCTCTTGACCTGTTTCCCACCAGAAAAATTTACTTATTCGGTGATTTTAATTTTCCTGATATTGATTGGTCTCGCACGTCTTCTTCGAACAGTACGTCAAGTAAATTTATCGAACTATGCCTTGACTTTAATTTCACCCAGCTTGTCTCGGAGCCCACTCGCGATACTAATATTTTAGATCTTATTCTGACAACAGAGCCACATGCCATAGGTAGAATTGTGCAATTAGAGGGTTTTAGCGATCACAACCTTCTACAGTTTTCAATTAATATTCCACTAAAATTTCCGCGTGTTCAGCGCAAGGTAATCAGAGATTATAGCAAGGCAAATTACGATCTAATGAACTCTGAACTTGATGTCTTCCTACACAATACATTTCTTCCCTCATTCACCAACAGGTCTGTTCAGGATAACTGGAATTCCTTTAGAAACATTATAGCGCTCCTCATAGATAATTATGTTCCACTATTAACAATCTCTAACGACAATTCCAACCCCTGGTTTAATAAATCGCTTAGATCGCTCAGAAATAAAAAGAAAAGGTTATATGCTTCAGCTAAAAGGTCATCATCTTCTAAGTCATGGTCTATGTATAAAAACTGTTTAAAATCCTATTGTCTTGCGATTAGCGAAGCGAAAAAGAAATATTTTTCCGCCGACCTGTCTTCACTTTTACTGACTAACCCTAAAAAGTTTTGGCGTGCCATTTCGCCTGACCGTGGCAGTGACATTGTTACATTACATAACGCCGATAATGTTCCTGTCTCTGCATCTGAGTGTGCTTCAACCTTCAATTCGTTTTTTTGCTCGGTTTTTACTAATGAAGATTTTTCTTCGGTTCCCTGTGTCCCCGATCGTGAGTACTCCTTCATGTCTCCTATCATTGTTACTGTTGAAGGCATATCCAAACTTATACACGGTCTAAAGCTGTCTACATCGTGTGGTGTTGACAATATTAATTCCAAGGTACTTAAAAACACATCCGCTTCCTCCAGTCAAATTTTATGCCACATTTTTCAACAGTCTTTATCTTCTGGTCAACTTCCCACTGACTGGAAGATAGCAAAGGTTATTCCGATATTCAAGGATGGTAACAAACACACACCCGGTAACTACCGCCCCATTTCGCTAACATGCATCTGTTGCAAGCTGCTTGAACACATCATCACCTCTCATATATACAGCCATCTTGAGTCAAATAACTTCTTCTTTCTAAATCAGCATGGTTTTCGGAAAGCGTTATCTTGTGATACTCAGCTATTAGAATTTACGTCTGATTTACATAACGGCATGAACAGTAATAAAACTGTTGACTGCATCTTTTTAGACTACGCGAAAGCATTTGACAGAGTTGCCCATTGTCGCCTAATAGCTAAGCTGTCTGCACTTAAACTCGACTCATCAACATTATCTCGGCTTAGAAATTTTTTGTCAAATCGACAGCAGTTTACATTTGTCAATAACTTCAGCTCGTCTACTTCATTTGTTTCATCAGGTGTGCCCCAGGGCAGTGTATTAGGCCCTCTTCTTTTTCTGATTTATATTAATGATTTGCCTTGTAACATTTCTTCCTCAATTCGTCTTTTCGCGGATGACTGCGTAGTGTACAGAACTATTAACTCTGAAGAAGACCACGTACATTTACAAAAGGACCTCGACTTAATAAATCAGTGGTGTGACCGTTGGCAAATGACGCTTAACACATCTAAGTGCTGCGTACTTTCTTTCACCCGTAAGAAATCGGTTTTTAACTTTTCTTACTCTATCTGTTCAGCTGTAATTCCCCGTTCATCTACATACAAATACCTTGGTGTCCATCTTTGTACTAATCTTGCCTGATGTACTCACATTGACAAGATATGCGCGAAAGCAAACAGAACTCTGGGATTCTTGCGCCGGAATCTGCATCATTCCCCATCTATACCATTCGGCAGCAGGCCTACCAAACGTTTGTACGTCCTCAGCTGGAGTACGCTTCATCGATCTGGTCTCCGCATCAACAATACCTAATAGATAAAGTGGAATCCATCCAAAATCGTGCAGCCCGCTTCATCACTTCAATGTATAACCTCCACTCCAGCATCACCCAAATCAAACGCGATATTGCCCTTACTAACTTGGATTCCCGCCGCTCTGTCACCCGTCTATGTCTCCTCCATAAGTACTACTACAATTCGTGGACCAGTCGTCTATCGCTTGACATTCCTTCGCGTACATCTAGTCGACTTCGTAATCATCTCAGTTTCAGACGCATCTTCGGCAACACTCAGTCATTCAATAATTCTGCATTGCCACGCGCCATCGCAGTTTGGAATAGCCTTCCGGATGAAATTGTTTCTGTGCGAGATCCGGCCAAATTTCGTGAGCTACTGCAAATTTATATGTTCTCTTGATTTTGTATAACGATGCTTTATTTTTTTTCATTTTGTTTTTTGCTGCATTTGCTTATAGTGTTTGTTCTTCTCCCTTCCATTGTGCAATTTTCTTTGTTTTCTTCGATATAATTTCTTTTTATGCTTTATGTTATTGTGATTTTTCTGTAACCCCCCCTACTCAATGCTCTTCTGGGGCCTGTAGGGTAACATGAATAAATAAATAAATAAATAAATGAACCCCTTGCTAATCTACCTGACATTCTTCTCCAATTAACCGAGCAACGGAGAGGTAATGGGGTACTGAAAGTTGGGCGAATCGGTATTGATTCATGGATATTATTTGCGCAACAAAAAAAAACACGAACGAGAAGAAACAGACACGACGGGTTGCGCCCGTGGTGTATGTCCCTTGTTTTTTTTTTTTTGCGCAAGTAATATCCATGAAGAAGTAGGGCGTTCCGCATGAAGACTTCAATAGCCAACAAAGCAGGCATTGGAGACGCATACAAACCAATAGGTTTCCGAATTTGTACCACATGATTGGAATAAATTTCACACATATTAAAGAAACATATATCCATGCTGTTCAGACAAACCAACACCCAGTCACATAACAATGAAGTACGCCAAGAGGCCCACACACATCGACAGACCACACGTTATTAACCATTCATACTGTTATACAGGCGGTCAAAGGCATGCTCACGGACGAGACCAAGCTGAGCCAAATAGCCTTGCTTGGCCAGGCACGGCGAGCCGCTCGTGCCAGTGGAGCCCTGGACTGGGGGATCTACTACAACTTCCTGCATCAATCCTTTTTTCCCCTGAATAAAGTTTCTTCCCCCTTCTTGTCCTCACGTTAAAAGGAGTCACCCAGCGAATCCATAATTACGACATACTCATGGCTTTACTATTGCTGTAGATGCCCTTCAGATCACCATTAGGTACCATGCACGTCTACACATTCGTGATCAGATAACTGAAAATACATGAGTATGTCAGAACGCAGCGATTCTTATTGCCTACTTGAACTTAACTACATATAAAGAAGCCTTTGAAAGCCGCGAACACGTGTTCACGCGTGTAAAAACAAATCGCAACGCATTCCCGAGGCGAAAGCCGTGAAATGTGAGCGCCGCGATTGAGTCCGCCTTTTCCGCACCTCGCTTCACTCTCGGCCGCCGCGCCAGGAGAGGCTGAGCTCACCATTTGCGAGCTGTTCAGATCAACAAACACGAGCGGTCGGCATCGACTGGCGTTTTTGTTTTCTTTTTCGTTTTCTTTACTCCTTCATGCTCACGCGAAGATATGTGGCGCGGTTTCTCGGAAGTCCAAGGACTCGGATGCCTTGCGCCCGAAGCGCGAACGTGCCCACATAGCCGTTTCGTTCTCTAAATATGGCATGCAGAAGCGGCTAGAAAACGTGAGCGCTTGCCCGTACGGACCACACATTCTGAACGATCGGAGGCAATCCGACACATCGGAAGAGTGCGCAAGTCCCTATGACGTCAGACACTGGCCCACGGGAATTGCAGACAGACACGAACGAGAGCGGCATCGGGTGTCTGCGCTTGAAAACCAGGAACAAGCGCTGGAGGTTCCCACGGCCCTTCTGGTGTAGTCAAAGCGCGCGCGCACTTCTCAGCCGCTCCCGCAGACGAGAGTGGCGGACAGTGCACATCGCCGTAACGAAACCAGAGGGCACTGGTGGTAGTGCCCTGCTGCGTGTTCAAGTGCAACAGTATGTAGAAATAGGGAGGACGTATTCGTCCACGTTTTTTTTTTTCCTTAATCACGTCAGTAAATGAAGAGGCGGTTGTGCAGAAAACGAAGCATCAGACCACGGCATACTTCTAGAAAGCAAGCAATGCGGAGGCAATGACTCCGTCACGTGTAAGGGGCTCGCATAGAACATCCTGATCGCAGGAAGCGATGACGGGGGTAATACACGCGTTTTCCGGACGTTTACATGCGATCTCGAAGCCTAAAGCCCACTGGGCAGCTGGCCGTAAGGAACGCTACTGAAAAAGGAAACTACCTCAAATCCTGAAGTATACTATAGGTGCTAAAAAAAACGATAACCGTTGTTATCGTTTAAAAAAAAAAACGGTTATCGTTTAAAAAAAGAACGATAACCGTTGATTTCACGCATGCTTCGCCTGAAGCATGCGTGAAATCATCGTACATGCTGCGCAAGCACAGCCTTACAAAAGTTGCCGCGTAGCTGTACGTATAGCTCAGAAGGGGACAGCGGTAAGGGTAAAACAATGATCTGGGGGGGGGGGTAGTGAAGAGGGCAGTCGTTTACTGCAATTTGAATTTATGAAATGCACCGGGGTTACGAAGAGTATACAGGAGAAGCAGATTCTTGTGCAGTCGTAAAACATACAGCCCCACAACAGCAACGAAAGCAACGGGCCAAGATATCAACATAGAAAGTGAAAAACCCAGAAAAAATCTGTTGGAAAAACAAAGACCAACAGGAAATTGGCCTTCAAAACTCGATTTTTTTATTAAGACCACAGTTTTACCACTAATACCAACAACAGAAGTTTAACACGAAAATAACGCGAGTGTCGAATGAAGTGGAATGAAAAAAAACTTTATTTCAGTCCTGCATCCCCTTCGAATTTCTTCCGTACTGGACGTTGTTACGATGTCCGAAACCACAAACGCATTCCTGCCGCGAATGGGCGAAAGCTGTTCATCGCTGCTGATAAAATCACGAAACGAAACACGCCTACACATAAACTGCATTCGGCCACAGGCCATATCACCTTCCATCACCGAAAACGAGTCTTCGCTTGTAGGCAGCGCGGAAAGCCGTCGTATATGCAGAAACACCTGCCGCGCGAATACAGGGGATCATTTCACGCTCGCTGGAGTCGCCAAAATGCGACCCAGCTTCCCTGGCGAGATCTTCGTGGCGCGGTTCGTTGTACGTAAACGTATCCGTCCCGGCCAACGCAGAAGCAGCGGCCGTTTCCACGCGCGCTGACGCACTCGTCATGGCGCCCTCTAATTCGTTGAGAGAAATGTAATCCGGGACGACAGGTGCTTCAACGACGACTGTGGATGGAGGGAAATTACTCGAGGGAGAAATATTTGGTCTATTGTTGCGAATAGCTCTTGAATGAGCCCTCGTTCTCCGCCCAACGAAAATGTTACCCGCATTCTCCGAGAGGAAGTGGTTTTAGGATTAAAATAAGAAGAGAGAAGTGCAATACGCAACTCACAGATGAGGACACCTCAGCATTCCGAATCATCTTCATTTGTCCCAATAGCATCCCTTTTACTTCTCGTAGCCGCATCTTTTCTCACGCCTGTCGGGACAGTAGCTGCCTCCTCGCCCAAATAATGGCGACGTTAAAATCTGTTTATAGAAAGAATTGACGTTGAGTCTTTATTTCATCAGCAAATTAATACACATATTGTCTGCGTTGTAGATCGATTCACTTCTTCAACATCACATCTCGAATACGGAATGTCATACGTTTCACTCTGGGAAATTCGACGGAAGCTTTTACACAATGATTGTTGAAAGAACACTACTTGCCGAGATCATAAACGGCAGGCGAAGTTGGAAGACCTGTACAAGATTAAGCGGTACCGTGGGGCGAGCTGCATATTTCGATGTATTCCTGAAAGGCTGCTTAGGAAAGCAATCGTTAAGATGGCGAAAACGTTAGTATTCCGGCTCTCCTATTGAAGCCTATTTTCATCAATGAAGATTTTTTAAAATCAAATCTTTGATGTCGGAGAAAATCGCAACCAAGTAATAAGGCTGTTTACAGCTTTCGCAGACGGTGCGGGGAATGAGACACCCTTTAAACGACGAGCTCTGCCACTCTTTCAGGGCGCGGGGTGAGATTTTCACTCAACGAAGGAGTTCCGTGTACACTGAGAAGAAAACGGTTTCCCGGAAACGGCCATGCATCGGCGGCACGTTTCAGTAGGCGGCGCAAAAGCACACACGAGGCGCGAAAGCGAACGATGCAATCTAATCATCGCTTTAAAGCGAACTTCACGTTCCGCTGCTATGGGGCTTCCTGCGCGCATATATATATCGGGGTACGGTTTTCTCTGTACGCAAAAGGCGGCGAGGAGAGAAAAATATACATATATTCCTCGGGCCATTCAGACACGGTGGAATAGAGAGCACGAGGTAAGAAAAAAACGAAAGAACTGCAAAGAAGCAGCGTAGCAACAGCGGCACCTATACTGCAGTGGTAACGAAACTAGAACCGTCGAGAAAACAATGCAAAACTGGGGGGAATAGACTGCATACCTTGACACGCCTATCGACATCCTCTCTCTCGGTTCACGTGTTCTCTGCGTAACTCAAAGAAAGCATCCCACCTTCGCTCTTTTCCCCCCTTCTGCTCTCTCTCTATTTTTCTCGCCTTCTAGGAATCTTTCTTTATTGTTACTCCCATACTCGACTTCTTCTGGTATACAGACGCGGTAAACGGGTTCTCAGCATTGAATGGCTTCCCGGCTCCATAAAGGGGAGACCTGCAGCGTCGTTAAGGTTTCCGATGGCGCATACGGGGACACGCGGGCACCAATCGCAGTCGCCGCTGCCGACGACGACGATGCCGCTGCTGGCGAGGAAACTGCAGCGCACTGCGGACTCGCCGCCGTTGTTCGCATTCGTTCGTGCATCGAAAACGCGCTCAAAGGCACGCTCAAGCGATTCCCCCCTCCCCTCTCTCAATGTTCAGATAGTCGAAAGAATGTAATGTAAAGTGATGCAAATACAACGGTCAGAAATGAACAGCGACGCCCGGGCAACGCCGAAGGAGAGCCGAGAAGTAACGGCTTCGAGAACCTTCTACGAAGGAACAGCTATCTGATGTTCAGGGAGTCTTTTATGCGTGCAACCAAGTTTTTTTTTTATTTCACAAAAATTCAGAATGCCCTATGACGCTGAAACATTTTCCTTCTTTTGAGCATACAGGTTGGTTATTTCTTCCCTCCTGCGTGCCACTGAGTGTTTCTGAACAGAGCAAGAGATAACATTATTGCACTACGTTCGAGGCAATCTGAACGAAGACACAACTGAAGCGCTTAACGATCACGGGCGATTTTATCGGCACTCGCATTCAACTACTCAGTAATATAGCGCATTCAATAAAATATGGAGGTGGCCATACGCAAAGTTGAAAGCCGACGCTCTTTTTAATAGGAAAATAAGGACACAGGAGAGTAGGTTTATACGTACTAATCTTAGAACCCTTAAATGGGTGGCGCACTGGAAATAAGTTGGACCAGACTTGACGAAGCTACATTTGATTTCTATGTGCTTTCTTACAAGCAACACAAGAAAAATTAACTCAAATTATTAAATTATTTGAGGGAGCCCCGACAGCAAGCTTTCAAAAAACCTTTGTTAATATATATATATATATATATATATATATATTGTAATGATGACAAAGCGGCGATCGTGCTCGGCGCATACGTGGCGGGACGGAGAAGACGAGGAGGAGAAAGCAGAATAAGAACAGCCGGCCTGCAGAAAAGGCGTTGTCTCTTATTTCTCGTCTCTACAATGGCGCAGTCGCGAACTACTGACCCCGATATCCCTGCGTCCACTACACTTCGAAGTGGACGAGTGCTCTCGAACTCCCCACCGATCACGGACGGCGTCCAAGCCTCCACGGCGGCACCGCATCATGACTGCAGCGAGGCCATTTCTCGAGGCTTCTCTCTGTTCGCCCAAGAGCTCAAGACATCCGGGTTTGGCTGCGCCTCTTTTGGATCGTTCAACGAGAACGAAATTCCATATTTTCAAGGATTCAAGGATGACCCTACCAACTGGGTAAGCGTGATAAACTCGGTTGCCCTTAAATACTCGTGGAGCGACACGATTAAGAAGTCGGTCGCTGAAGGACGTTTGCGAGGATCTGCCCAAGCGTGGCATCGTTTCCAAGGCAGTACATACGCTACATGGCAAACATGGAGCGCGGCCCTGATGTCCGCGTTTGCGCCGCTTCCGAGCGCTTACGACGACCGTTTCATGACCATGCGGTCACGCCGGCAAGGTGCAACCGAGGACGTCGCGACTTACATCTACGACAAGCTGGACCTTTTACAAGCTTGCGATATACAGTGGACCTCCTCCGCAGCCAGGCAGTACATCATCGACGGGATCCATGACTCGACGCACGCAGCCGTCTTGTCCGCCTACAACCACCCAGTCCACATCTCCACTTTCGTACGCCAGGCAATGGAGTTGCAGGACACGTCTCATCGCCGGGCGGCTGCAGTTGGCCCAAAGGAGTCAGCTTCACCGAGACGCGGATGCTATACGTGTGGCCGCATCGGGCATGGGTATAAAAGCTGCCCACAGAGCCAACCTCAAGCGATGCAATATCAATCACGCCCACTTCCAACCCTCAAGGTCCGCGTCGACGGCATCGGAGAACTGACAGCTCTCGTTGATACCGGAGCTCAACGTACGGCGTTGCTTCGCCGCCACGCCTCCGAACCTCTCCAGCCTTGGACTGAGCCACCACTGCGGGGTCTCGGTGGCGACGTACTACCGGTCGGTGCCCTAAACCTGCAACTCAACACCGAGGCCGGCAGCAAGTTTTTGTCCTCGGTGCCCGTCTTCGACGACCTGCCCACAGACATGGTTTTAGGGGCCGACTACCTGCTCTCCGGGGAAGTGCGCCTCACGGTGGAAGGAAATACCGTCAACCTCCATCCTGTGGCTCCAAGTGTGCCTCCGGCGCAATCCCAAGGTGAGCTGACGACGCCACTTACACTTCCCGCAATACTCGAGAGGCACGCATCGCTCTTCGCTGATACTACTAATCAGCTTCCCGGAACTAGCGTGCTAGTGCACCATATTACTACCGACAATCATCCGCCGGTGTCCATACCGTTACGTAGATATGCCGAACGAGAGCGGATATTAATTGACCAGCAGGTGCAAGAAATGCTTGCCGCCAGCATAATCAGGCCATCTTCTAGCCCGTGGGCAGCACCTGTTGTCCTAGTCCGTAAAAAGGACGGCAATCTCCGATTCTGTGTTGACTACCGAGAGCTGAACAAGCACACCATACCAGACTCGTACCCGCTGCCACGCATTGACGACGCTATTGACGCCGTACGAAAAGCGAGGTTCTTTTCGTCGCTAGATTTAAAAGCAGGGTATTGGCAGATCAACGTGGCTGAAGAAGATAAGTTTAAGACGGCCTTCCGAACACCATCTGGCTTGTACGAGTTTAATCGGATGCCGTTCGGTCTGCGAACTGCTCCAAGCACCTTTCAGCGTGCCATGAACACAGTGTTAGGCACACTGATAGACCGTGCCTGCGTCGTGTACCTCGATGACGTTCTAGTCATCGGGGAAACAGAAAAACAACATCTACAAAATCTCGACACGGTTCTGCAGAGGCTACACAACACCGGCTTTCGACTTAACCGCGAGAAGTGCCAGTTTGGGTTGACGACAATATCTTATCTTGGTTATCAGATATCTCATAATGGCGTACGACCCTTGCCTGAACGCATAGACGCCGTTGCCAAATACCCTGCACCAACATCTATAAAACAGCTCCAGGTATTCCTAGGAATGGCGTCATACTTGCGCAAGTTTGTACCGAGCTTTGCGTCAACTGCTGCTCCACTCACGGACTTACTGAAGAAAAACGCCCAATTTCAGTGGGGTCCTTTGCAGGATAACGCCTTCCAAACCCTCAAACACCAGCTTACACATAGCCCGGTGCTCTGCCACTTTAATGAAGATTGGATGACAGAAGTCCATACTGATGCGAGTCAGATTGGCCTAGGGGCGGTTTTACTTCAACGTGACTCGAGTGGGCGTGGGCACGTCATCTGCTACGCCAGTCGTAAACTATCGGACGCAGAACGGCATTATCATTCGAATGAACTGGAGTGTTTGGCTGTAGTATGGAGTGTGGATGAAAAGTTCCGCCACTACTTGTTTGGCCGACACTTCACGGTAGTAACAGACAACTCCGCGATTGCGTGGATGTTCCAGAAGCAGCACCTCAAGCACAAGTTTGCTCGATGGATTGTTCGGCTCCAAGACTATACGTACGACATCCGTCACCGTGCTGGAGCACAAAATCAGCTTGCGGACGCTTTATCGCGAAATCCGATCGAGGAATTCTCCACACAAAATCGAGAAACCTGGATCCTGTTTTCTCAACAGGACGTGACCAAGGCTCAGCAAGCCGATGAAAGACTCGCATCCGTTATAGACTCCATTGGCGATGCGGGACGCAATGCCAAGTTTGTCTTACGTAATGGAACGCTGTATCGGCGTCACTGGGCCGATAAAAGCACCGAGTGTCATCTCCTGGTCATTCCTGACACCTTAAGATCGAGCGTACTACGCGCCATCCATGACACTCCCGAGGGAGGCCATGTTGGCTACAGAGCCACCTTACGCAAGGCACAAGAACGTTTTTGGTGGCCGAAAATGGATAAAAGCGTGCGTTCATACGTTGCCAGTTGCGAGATTTGTCAGCAACACAAACGACGTCCTGGAGCTCGACATGGACTTCTTACGCCGATCAAGCCTCCAGAGACAGTTTTCCACACGTTGGGCATAGATCACATCGGGCCTCTTCCAATGACGACAGCGGGCAATCGTTACATTATACTCGCTGTGGACTACTTGTCCAAGTTCGTAGAGGTCGCGGCCGTGCCTTCGCTTGCTGCTAGCCATGTCATCCGATTCCTGAAAGATCGCTTCGAATGGCGACACGGTCTTCCTAACAAGTTGATCTCCGACCGGTCGACCACCTTTCGCAGTCGCGAGCTCCGCACTTACCTACAACAAGCTGGAGTGGACCATCACTTCGCGTCGGCATACCATCCACAGGCGAACGGACTGACCGAAAGGTCGAACCAGACTATCCAGGCTAGACTCGCACCGTACTGTAAGAATCACAAACGAGGTGAGGCCGACTGGGATGATCATCTCCAAGCAGCTGCGTACGCAGTGAACACGGCGGCACACAGCTCCACAGGAATTTGCCCCTACGAGATTGTCTATGGTCAGCTCCCGCAACTGAATGCTACGTTCGGTTTGGACACTCCCGTTAAAGTAGGGCGTTCCGCTGCACGCCAGACACTTTGTCGCGATATCCGTGTGGAGGCGCGTAGGAGGATTGTGCATGCTCAACAGGCACAAAAGCGATACTACGACCGACGCCACCGTCCCGCGCCGAAATACAGTGTAGGTGATGAGGTGTGGCTACAGCGAGGTGCGCCATCGTCTTCAAACAAACTGCACCCAAAGTACGACGGCCCTTACATTATTTCTGAGCGCTTGGGAGATAACACTTGGCGAGTACGTTCCACAGCTTCTGATACGCGCAGAGACAAGAGAAAACGGAATAACTTTGCGGTGCATGTGTCGCGGATGAAGAACTGCATACGTCGGCAAACGTGACATTGGTTTGTGCTTTTCTTACAGGAGTAGACCAGCTGCAGCGTGGCCGAGTGTAATGATGACAAAGCGGCGATCGTGCTCGGCGCATACGTGGCGGGACGGAGAAGACGAGGAGGAGAAAGCAGAATAAGAACAGCCGGCCTGCAGAAAAGGCGTTGTCTCTTATTTCTCGTCTCTACAATATATATATATATATATATATATATATATATATATATATATATATATATATATATATATATAAATTGTTAAGACGTTTATTGGTGGACACTCGTTGATGAATCACGACAGCGACAGTCAATGCGGGGACCGACTCTCTGCACGAGCTGCTCTTCTTCTTATGCAAAGGGGCGACCCACTAGAAGGCACTCGAGAGGACGACCCACTGTTCGAAGGCTTCGCCACAACTACCCCGGGTACGAAGAGGGAGCCGCCTGGCGACCTAACAGGTGGTTACAATGAGCGGGTCATGGTAGGCCTTGAGGCGCTCCACGTTAACAATGTCGCGTCCTCGACGGCGCATGTCCGAAGATGGTTCGATTGGTTCAATCAAGTAGTTCACAGGAGAAGTGCGTTTGACGACACGGTAGGGGCCTTCGTATTTTGGCAATAGTTTTGAAGATAGGCCAGTTGCAGTGGTAGGGATCGAGAGCCAAACGAGCGCTCCAGGGAGGAACGTGGGCGCAGTAGTGCTGGCGTCAGCGCGAATGCTTTTTTGCCGCTCTTGATCGTGCGCAGTAAAGGTCTTTGCAAGCTCTCGACACTCTTCAGCAAGCTTGGCTGTAGCAGAAATAGGCGCCCACTCAGACGGATCTGGCCTGTACGGAAGTATCGTGTCGATGGTGTGCGACGGGTGCCTTCCATATAATAAAAAGAAAGGTGAAAAGCCAGTAGTGCTCTGAGGGGCGGTATTATATGCGTAGGTGACGAAGGGTAGAATGGAGTCCCAATTTGTGTGATCGGCGGCGACGTACTTGGAGAGCATGTCGCCGAGCGTACGGTTGAAGCGTTCGGTGAGGCCATTTGTCTGCGGGTGGTAAGCAGCAGTTTTGCGGTGAACAATGTTGCACTCTTTAAGAATGGCTTCAACTACTTCAGACAGGAAGACGCGACCTCGGTCACTGAGCAGTTCCTGGGGTGGACCGTGTCGCAAAATGAATCGTTGGAGCAGAAAGGAGGCCGCATCGCTCGCTGTAGCCGCGGGGAGAGCGGCCGTTTCGGCGTATCGCGTGAGGTGGTCCACAGCGACAATGGCCCAGCGGTTACCATCCGACGTCAGTGGAAGTGGTCCATACAAATCGATGCCAACGCGCCCAAAGGGCCTGGGAGGGCAAGGTAGAGGTTGCAGACCTGCCGGTGATAGGTGCGTTGAAGCTTTTCGGCGCTGACAATCTATGCAGAAGCGAACAAATTTCTGCACGTAGCGGTACATGCCGCGCCAAAAGTACCGTTGGCGAATGCGGTGGTAAGTCTTCGATACCCCGAAGTGCGCACATTGCGGATCGGAATGAAAAAACTCGCATATGTCAGAGCGCATACTGCGAGGTATGACTAGTAGCCACTGGCGACCGTCACCGTTGTAATTGCGCCTGTGGAGGAGGTCGTCGCGAATGGCGAAATGGTGGGCTTGACGACGCAACGTGCGAGTGGATGGAGTGGATGGATCAGCCAGCAAGTCGATCAGTGAGGCGATCCATTGATCCTTGCGCTGTTCAGTAGCAATGGCATGAATGCTAATGGAAGAAATGGCAAGGTGAGACGCGCAGTTGTGGGCGTTGTCGTCAGGCAAGGGAGAGCGTGACAGGGCGTCGGCGTCAGCATGTTGTCTTCCATTGCGGTACAGAACGCGGATATCATAGTCTTGCAGGCGAAGTGCCCACCGGGCGAGACGGCCTGAGGGATCTTTCAATGACGACAACCAGCATAGTGCGTGATGGTCGGTAACGACATCAAATGGGCGACCATACAAATAAGGTCGGAACTTCGTAAGGGCCCAGACGATTGCCAAACATTCCTTCTCGGTGACGGTGTAATTAGTCTCGGCCTTAGTAAGCGTACGGCTTGCATACGCCACGACATATTCCGGGAACCCTGGTTTGCGCTGCGCAAGGACAGCGCCAAGGCCGACACCACTGGCATCCATGTGTACCTCTGTAGGGGCCGTAGGGTCGTAGTGGCGGAGTATGGGAGGCGACGTCAACAAACGACGGAGCGTTGTGAAAGCGTCGTCACACTGTGATGACCACGAATGAAGAGGCCCGTTACTTCCAAGCAGCTTCGTCAGCGGCGATATGATAGTCGCGAAGTTTCGAATGAAGCGCCGAAAGTAGGAACACAGCCCTACGAAACTGCGCAGTTCCTTGACGGATGTCGGCTTGGGGAACTCGGACACGGCCCGAAGCTTAGCTGGATCAGGGAGAATTCCGTCCTTGGACACAACGTAGCCGAGTATTGTCAGCTGCCTAGCTGCAAATCTGCACTTCTTTAGGTTCAGTTGCAGACTGGCGTCCCTCAGACGCGTTAAAACATGCCGTAGGCGCTGAAGATGCGTCGAGAAGTCCGGAGCAAAAACGACGACGTCATCGAGGTAGCACAGGCACGTGTGCCATTTCAGGTCACGCAGAACAGTATCCATCATGCACTCAAAGGTGGCGGGCGCGTTGCACAGCCCAAACGGCATGACGTTGAACTCGTACAAGCCGTCGGGGGTGACAAAGGCGGTCTTCGGTCGAGCGTCCTCAGCCATAGGTACTTGCCAGTACCCTGAGCGCAAATCGAGGGATGAAAAGAATTCTGCTCCTTGCAGGCTGTCAATAGCGTCATCTACCCGCGGTAGTGGGTACACGTCCTTACGAGTGATCTTGTTGAGGCGTCGGTAGTCCACACAGAACCGCACAGAACCGTCCTTCTTCGTGACGAGAACGACAGGAGATGCCCAGGGGCTGCTAGAAGGGCGAATAACATCGCGTCGAAGCATGTCGTCGACTTGCTCGTTGATTACACGGCGTTCTGTGGGAGATACGCGATATGGACGCTGTCTCAGTGGTGGCTGTGTGCCTGTGTCGATACGATGCGTAATGGTATATATATATATATATATATATATATATATATATATATATATATATAGAGAGAGAGAGAGAGAGAGAGAGAGAGAGGATGCGGAATATCATGCATATTTACAAACCGACCTCATCCATATTTCGCGTTTTCCTTATAAATTTCGCGCATTAAGTTTATTTGATGAGCAAATATGTGACTATGCATAATTACACGTTGTAATTATTTTTTGCCCCATTATCATTTCTCTGTCCTTATAACAAACGCAATATGTACAGAAACTTATGGAAGGCATGCATAAGATACTGATAAGGTTGATTTGCGAATACGGCCCTAATCCAGCTTTAAATGGCTAGGCAATCGCACCTTACAACCCTGCGGAGCTAACCCTTAATGTGTAAAACAGTATCCACCGAGTAACTTATCCAATCAGCAGCTATGAGACGATCAGGTGACAGAACCTAAGCATCTCTTCAATCGTACGCCGAAGCTCTGCGATAGAAAGTTCGAATGAGACAGGCACAACTGAGCCACACCTGCTTCGTATCCTTAATGCCGTTTGAGCACGAGGAGGCTCGGACAGTTATAACCAGTTTTAACACGGCACGGGCTCGTAGTTGGCAGAGCCCGGGTAGACATCGTAGTTGGCAGAGTCCTTCCACAACTTCAGCGTCTCCTCCCAGCCGCCGCTGCCGTTCCTGTTACCTATAGTATTCTCATTTTGTACGTGGTAGGGTTGACAGCCGTAGAATAATCATATACTCACAAGGCACCTTCGGTATTTTTCGGTCAGCGTAAGGTATATAGTGCGGCGGTTATACAATTTTCTTATGAGAGGTAGGGTAATTTCGGTATTTTTTTCGTCACTGATCATTTAAAAAAAAAAGTAGAAGATCTGCAAGACGTATCGGAGGTTTACATTCCCGAAGATATCCGAAAATCCGAAAATTACATCTTTCATCGATATCTTTCTTCGGTAAAATTGGAATTGTCTTAATTCACACATGACCAGCCCAGGAAGGATCAGAAAGATAATACGTCTCACATAATTTTGCTAGCGTTGCTATTTTCTGCTCGCAAATGGCTTTTCCCTCTCCAACACTTCCCGTTTGTTAGATGTGTGGAGGGTTTTTTAAATTTTGAAAAGATGGTCGGCTTTAGGTATTAAGGTGAAAACATCACACGCTTCGTCAAGCTTGAAAAGTCATTGTGGGTGTCGATGCGAGTGTAGCAAAATATCTTCATGATGTAACGACACCGTCTCATGATCTCACGGTGGCGTAACATTTCACAGTTTGTGTCATCATGAAGTGATTGTGACGTCGCCGTGACATCCCAACGTGACGTGAAGCGATGACATAATCAGACAACATCATTACATCGTCATATAGGCACGGGAGGCATTGAGAGCTTGCGATGCGTCCACTCCCGCATGCTATGCGAAACCACGCTATAGGTTCAGAAATATGTCGACTCGGGCAATGCAGTCGAATAAACAGAAGATGGAAAAGACAATGGCTCTCGTCTTCCAGTCGTCTTAGGTGGATGCGTGAAGGTCCACGCGAGTTTTTTCGGTGACGGATGTATGAAACGGCGTCCTCCTTATGACCGGAGATGTGCCGGTGCTCCACCAAGCTCAAAATTTATTTGGTATTTATTATTATTATTATTATTATTATTATTATTATTATTATCTTCATCTCAGATTAACCCTAGGTTTCCTGTCTCGTTCCTTTTTTTTCACTTTCTCCCTAGTTTTCCCTGACCAATTCTTCTCTTGTCTTGTAATGATTTATACCACCGACCTGTTTACACTTCTTACGTTTTCCCTAAATCTCAAAGCTTCATGTAGGCTAGTGCCCTAACACAAACCCGAGTGTACATTTCCACATTCGATTAAAATGTACTCCGCTGTTTTCTCACATTGCGCAGGCATGTACAGTAAAGACAACGTTTTTTTTCTTTACCATATGTCGGTGTATGATTATGCGTTCTAAGACAGCCCGACCTCCCTTGAAACAGGAAAGCGTTTCCTATACCGCAAAATGTTTGCACAATTGACGCCGCGCTACAGACAGACATTCTAATGCATAAAGTGTTTGCTTGACTATTTCGTCTTCACCCCAACAATAGTTATTCAGACGGTTTTCTCTCAAACACTGCCATACCTACTTTACCCTGACACAGCCTTTTTTTTCTTCTTCTCCATCTATGACAGTTCGAGTACCGCTCCTTGTTTACCATGTCGCTCACACTGCTAGCCATATGCTTGTTGATCAGTCTGCTGCCTTTTTTTCTCTTATGTTTGAGTGGATGCTCTTCTCATACAAATAAGGGAGCATATTCTGCTCCCATCTTCTTTCTTCCGTTATCCCTTTTCGAAACTAAGTATCGAATTACTCAAGTCGGTATCTCCAGCATCTATATAGTCTGTACGTTATCATTGTTACAAGGCGCTATTTTTAAGTGTAGGGTAAGGCATAGGGTAATAAAAAAATTTTGTGTATGGTAAAGTAGGGTAATTTTGATCTTGGCATAGCGTACTTTTGAAAATTTCGTTGGAAACACTGACTCAAGGTTCTCGGCTTACCGCCGTGGCGTGAAGTGCGTCAACGACGACTGAGAGAGAGAGAGAGAGAGAGATAAATAGAGAGGAAAGGCAGGGAGGTTAACCAAGCTTGGCTCGGTTGGCTACCCTGAAGGAAATGTAGCACTAATGGGGGTGCTACACGGGCACCTTTATTCGCGATCAAGTCCAATTAGGATCGATAAAATTGTGAATCTGGCTCGCAAATTGTGATCTTACAACCGCTTACTTTGCACTAACTCGATCCGGATTAGTTTAGACCCTGTCACAGCGTCGATCCCTGCCACATGATGTGGAAATCTGATCCGGACCGGTGCTGGTCGCTGCAAAAAGTGCCCGTGTGATAGCGGTACTACCTTAGGTGGGCCACGAGAGCGATTGATTCTCATTTAGCGAATGCGATATCCTGTTGAACGAAGCTGGTGTCAAACAAATGCAACAATTTCTCACTCGCTTTTTAATCACAAGTGAGTTCTCCGTTCACAAATGCGATTGTGCTACATGTCATTTTTCACAACGCCGCTTCTCAAAGCCGGCCTTCACGAAACAGCCTTTATTTTTTCCCTCGTTTATTTCACGCAATATAAACAAAAAAGAAGAATACGCTGGTATAAAATAAAGAAGAGTATAAACAAGACACCCCACATAAAAAAAGAACTCGTTTTACTCTTTCTCTCTCTGAGTTTAAAAGCGCGCGAAAGAGAGTGAGAGCGAGTCCATCAAGAGAGAGCCACCACTCGCATAAAATGCACAATAAGCGACCGCACGTTATGGCGACGGAGCTTCTCAATGACCGCTTCCCTTGCCGTTACAGAAGCCGCCGCATTTTCTCTCGCGAATTGCCAGCGTGCATGCAGGGAGGGGGGAGGGGGCGTTCACGTCCCCGCGAAAGAAAGCCAATTAGGTGGCCGCCGCCTCAAACGACCTGCGACAAAAAAGAAACCGACGCTGGCGCAAAAGCGAGAACCTCAGCGGGGCAATTTTTTTCGGAAAAGCCGCACTCATGCTAATGCGCACCGCAATCTCGCGCCGGCCACGGAGAACGCGAGCCTTTTAATCCTCTGGCCTGAAAAGAAACGAGCTCGAAGGTATATACAGGCACGCGGCGCGTGTAACTCTATAGTGATAACTTCAGGCACATACGCAGAATTCCGCGTATCACTGCGCAGCTATACGCTTAGTACTAAACGGGCTTATACTTCTCTTGCTTTGCTATATAGCTTCCTGTAGTTGCGCGCACGCATTAAAGTCATGCAGCGAGCACAGTACTGTAGAGCTTTACGACTATACTATTTACGCAAAATGGGGCACCGTATGTAGTTAGCATGAACGCCTCTGTACATAAGCACTAAATACCATAACCACGGCACAATCGCGGTGGACGTAAATATGCACACACCTCGGCCGCAGTGACAGAGCGGGTACGGAGCTCGGCTGCTGACCCGGGGGTCGTGGGTTTGATTTCGGCCGCGGCGGGCGCATTTCGACGGAGGTAGACTGTTAGAGGCACATATACTGGGTGATTGAATGCCCTTTAATAAACACCGGATGATCGAGACTTCTGGAACACTGCACTATACGGCACCAATCTTAACCACGCAGTGATATCGGAACGTGACCTCTTAGATATTAAATATATTGTCGCTATATATATTCATATTGCACATACAAAGATTACCAAATATCTAAGACAACATGCACTGTAGAAGCATACAGTTTATACACCAAACGAGATACACAGTTCCTAACTGAAATTTGGTAATTTCTTCCTCTGGTGAGTAGATTCTGCTGGTGTACATTAATGCAAGTGTCGCAAACGCTTTAGGTTGAGTACGCAAGTCGGAAATACGGAAGTCTACCACATTGTACAGGCCCTTAAAAGCGCTCCACAGCCTGGGCTCATCGTATATCCCACTGCGTGGTAGTAAACGCAACGTTTCCCAGCTGCCAATCGACGTAAATACTCGAACCGCTCCACCGAGTCCGCCAAGGGTGCTGGACTCCTGAACATAGAAAAACCACCCGTAGCTTACGCTAAATGTTTGGTTCTCCCTCTGTATGTCGCAAGCGACCAATTTGTTCTTTTGTTGCTTGCGTTATACCCCAGTCCAGCCCAACAAAACGGGCGTTTGGCTCGGAAAGCTGGAGTGACAGCTTTCCCACAAAACAACGCTATACGCACAGCTGCGCGGCTGCAAACGCAAGTCCTCCGGCATGTGAGTATAGATCTGAGAGACCGACGGGGAAAGAAACGATCAACATAGAAACGAATACAGCACGCAACGGGCAGTAAGCACCGGCGCCGCCATCAGTTTGGGCCCGCATCGCGTATAAGCTGCAGCCGCTGCGGCGACCAACTAATCTGGCCGCACGCACAGCGCCCGAAGCAACCTGCTCGCAATATACGAGCACGCAGACGTAAACGCACGTGGACGGAGGCAGCCGAAAGTGGGCTTCGGCGATTCGAGTGGATTAGCCAGCGCTGAGTGTAGAAGAGGAAAGGAAGAAATCCGCATCCACGCTGCTCGCTACACTCGAAACGCGGCGGCGCGAGAAAATAGGCCGCAACTGACATCTCGCCAGTATTGCCCCGAAGAACTCCTCTCCCAACCCTCCTACTGGGCTGTCCAAGGTGTCCGGTGCCACTTCATTTCACCTCGAGAGGTTGGCCGGCACTCCCTTTAATTCGGTTGCCAGTTGCCTAGCTAACACGATGGGTGGATGGATGGATGTATCCGGCTGTGCCCTTTAGACCGGCCGGTGGCTCACGCCATCTAGCCATAAAGGCAAGTACTATCACTGTGCGTTTAAGTATTGAATTCCACTCGCGCCTCGATTGTAGCCACCAATCAGTTAGCCTCCCTCCTGGTTATTTCTACCCGTTTAAAGTCTATTTTGCCTTCACTGTCCCTAAACCCCAATGCTTTGAAAATTTCGTTGCCATTATTTTCGACGATAGGGTGGAGCCCTTCACAGAACATTATCAAATGTTCAGCCGTTTCCTTTTCCTTCTCCCCACGCACACTACATACCGTGTCTGTGCCTTTGTAATTTGCTCGGTACGTCTTGGTCCACAATGCTCCCGTTCTAGCCTCGAAAAGCAAAGAACTACCCCGCGAATTATCGTACATTTTTTTCCCTTGTATTTCCTGCTTAAAAGTTCGGTAGGTCTCCAGTGATGGTTTCTTAAGGATTCCCAACTTCCACATGTCCCTCTATGTTTTCTCTACCTTCTTCTTAACTGATGTTTCCTTTTGGCTTGGTATTCTGCTGTTGTATAGATACTTGAGTGACAATTTTCGAGTTCGTTTCTCCGTTTAGTATTGACATTCTTCATGTACAAGTAACTGAAAACTTTCCTAGCCCCACGCTCCTCTCCCATTTTTCTCAATCACTCCTCAAAGTCTATCTTGCTGCTAGCTTCCCTGCACTCAAACGATGTCCATCCCATGTCTCCCTGTACCCGCTGATTTGGGGTATTCCCGTGTCTGATGCAACAGCGCCACAAAACCACTGAATATGTAACCTATAGAACCCCTTCACTACCCAAAGATCGAAATTTATTTGTGGTGTTGCAGTTACGCAAGAACTTTCAACTCTCTAGGAGCCACGAAAATTTTTCGCAGCAATGCCGTGATGGCGCAGCCACACGCCCATCGCTTGGTCTCTAAAATGAAAGAAAGAGAGATGGTAGCGGATGGCGAACTCACCTGCACGAAGCGATGACGAGTGGGCCGGCGATGGCGAGCCTGGACGGCAGCTGCTTTCGATCTCGGCCGAACACGAAGACGCCGCGCGTTGCATTGGCAGACAGCGACGCGGTCACGGCCACCACGCGGACACCGGCCTCCAGCGGGCGCCGCCATCTGCGAGAGAGGCGCCGTTGTTATGTGGTGCCAACCATTGTTTAGAATCTCCGATGGGGACACTGCGCTCAACGACGCTTCCTAGTGCGGCCCGCGTGTTTCCTTTCTGCATGAATTTGTTCGTGCAGCAAGGTTCGATTGAACAAAATGATTTTGTTTGCGTTTCGAAGAGCCGGTTTTGAATGCACCAAATGCGAAAATTGAGCGGCTCCCGCGTCGGCAACGCCAACACGTGCAGAGCACTGCTGCAGAGCCTGCACTGGCGTCTTTCTGCTCATCTCTCGCTCACTCTTATCTTATAGTTTGTAAGCTTGATCACCCTTCAAACACCGTAACAATCTCTACGCCAAGCACATTGATTCCCTTCGACAAGGAAGTGTAAAAGCAGGCGCCTGAAATTACTTCTGAAATTACCACATTTGAGACTTGCTTGAAATTACTGTCCCTTTGAGTCTACCTCGATCTCTTAACGCTAGTTCATCCCCCCTCTTTCCCCTTTAGATGCAATAGACCACGACCGCCTCGATCTCTTTTTTTTTTTAATGCCTTGTTTTCATTTCATTATTAGGCAGTCACAGAATACGGCACCAAAAGTTTGCGTTAGCGCGTATCGCCACTACGCATGCGTGATATGCCAACATCTTGAGTATGGCCTACGGAGCTCATTCTAAATATCTTTATTAGCAAATATTCCCCACAAACACAAACGCAAATGCGGCATAAGCGACAGACATCACAGACCATGCACGACGAAACATTGTATACATAATGCAGCGATAAACACCGCTAAACTAGCATCACCGCGTTTTGAAGGAAGAGAATTCATTAAAGGGTCACCCATCGCCGTGCCTCTTATAAGAGGACCATTCGCGTATATTCCCGCGCGGAAAAAAAGGGCTCTGAGCGTGCGCTCTACTAAAGGCATTAGTAGGGACGCATGGGCGAGGGTTCATACATACGAAAGTGAGCGGGCAGACCTATATTCGGCTACTAACGCACGCGCGTGCGTTCACGGGCACGTTTAAAAAAACAACGCATGGAGCCGGCGCCATAAAGCTGGAATTTCGCTCGGCATGGCGGCTTTGTTGAAACTTTTTCCAAGGGGTAAATGATGCGGACGCTCTCTCCGTCTCCTGCCTTCATTACACAACACCACTGGCTTTTTCTCTTACGCCACGTGGTCAAGAAGAAGAAGCCAGGTTATGGGGGGAAAAAATACAAGTGCGCCACTTCAGTCACTGTCGCATGCTGACCCGCAAAGCGAGTGCGCCATGCCAAAAAACTCGACTAGCGGTGAATGCAATCAACGAAGTTTCTGCGTAGAGGGAAGAGGATCGGCGCGATGGCGTAACTTCGGAGGGGGCGCGGCGCGTTATGAAAAGGAAGCCGATGGGCACACAAGGTGCCTCACTCGAAGCTCTCTCTCTCTCCTTCATTACTCCGTTCCCACTCTCCACGTTCTCCTCGTCGTAATTCCTTGTTTGGCCTTCTCATTTCATGCACGAACGTCGCTCGTTACACACGCGGAGCGCGCGAGCAGAGTTTCCAAGGAGCGGGAAATTTTTTTATTTTCTGCTTCTTGGGGAGTCTATAGAATTTAATCGTGACTTCGCAGTATCCGCGCATCACGTTTGAAAACGGGGCGAAAATGGAAGAACGAGGCACCGAGATGGAAGCTTAATTTCTAGCCACTCAGCGCTCTGTGTGATATGTGTGCGCCAGTAATTTGATCGAGTAAACCAAGGCGACGCGATCTTTATTTTCGCGATAAAGACTAACTCTTCGTATCGGAGCGAGAAAAGACAGTGCACCACGGAAGCCGCTTGGTCGCACATTTCGGTGAATCACATAATAGCACACTGGTTTACTAAAACGGTACAAGGAAAATGAAGGTTCCGACGGCAAATTACTTTAAGGTGCTTCGAATTGTGACGTGTGAATATGTATCCTCATTCTTTCTATTATTCAACAAAATTAATAGATAGCTGATCAATGGTTTCAATCGCTCAATATAATAAAATGCCGTTTCATCGCACGTTATTCGAGTGCCTCTCAGGTCAAATTGTCTGTTATCTCTCCCATCGGTTGATTTTTTTATTTACCTTTGTCTTTCTCTAAGAGTATGAAATCGGACATATAACTTTTTAACTTCAAATTAACTTGCCAGCATTCCGCATTTTCCCCTCTCATTTTAAGGCGCGAATCAATATTCCCCATAGAGAGAGAGAGAGAGAGATAAATAGAGCGGAAAGGCAGGGAGGTTAACCAAGCTTGGCTCGGTTGGCTACCCTACACTTGGGGTGGGGGAAAAGGGGAATAATAGAACGAAAAGAGACAGAAAAGAAGAGGAGTAAGAGAGAGAAGCATGAATAGTCAGCTCGAAACTACACAGCACGGCCTCGCACAGTTCTTTCACAAGCGGTCGTGAAGTTTGGTGTTCCTTAAAAAGTACAAGAGGGCTTTCGTGGCTTTGCGCGTATGGGAAGCCGTCGGCCAAGGTCCCAGGATCTTCTCTTCTGTAAGCGGCCGTGAATCCAGCTGACAGAGCTTGGCTTCCATAATACGTCGTTCGGTCTGGTATGCTGGGCAATGACATAGAATGTGCTCAAGCGTTTCCTCACAGGCGCAGATGTTGCATGCCGAAGTGCTCGCCATTCCAAGGAGACGAGAGTACGAATTCGTAAATGCCACGCCCAACCTCATGCGACACAGTAAAGTTTCAGCACATCGTGGGAACCCGGATGGCAAACGAAGTTGCAAGTTTGGGTCGATAGAATACAGGTGCGTGTTGGAGAAACCCTGCGTATTCCATTGTAGGAGAGATATACGACGAGCAAGTGATTTTAGTAGCCTTGAAGCGTCCGTTCTCAAGAGTGGTATGGGCGTGCGCTGGTCTTGGTCATGAGCCGATCGAGCAGCTTCATCTGCGCGGTCATTGCCAACGATTCCGCAATGACTCGGCAACCACTGAAATACAATATCGTGACCTTCTGCGAGCGCTTCGTGGTAGTCGTGCCTTATCTGATATACTGATTGTTCATGTAGCCCGTGCTGCAGAACAAACCGTAGTGACTGTAAGGCTGACCTGGAGTCACAAAAGATGGCCCATTGGTTAGGCTCCTGGTGAAGAATGTACTTTACTGCACCTTGAAGTGCTGCGAGCTCTGCTGCTGTCGACGTCGTGGTGTGAGTAAACTTGTACTGAAGCAACACATTTTCAGAAGGAACAACCACTGCTCCTGTGGAGCTGTTGGAATTAGTGGAGCCATCGGTGTAAACATGTATGCGGTCGAAGTACCTTTCGTCCAACAGACGCAAAGTCAGTTGCTTCAGGGCTAGCGTTGACATGCGTGCCTTCTTAAAGATTCCAGGAACTGATAAGCGCACGTCAGGTTGACGAAGACTCCATGGGGCAGTTGCTGGATGCATGGCAAGTTTGAAGCCAGGCGGTAGTATGTCCTGATGTTTTGTCGCGATACCGCAATACGAAGAATGGGGCCTCCGAGCTGTCAAACACGTTAAATGATGTGACGGTAGCCGTGATAAATGCCGAATGTGCGCTCTCAGCGTCTCGACAATGATGTGCGTTGTTACCGGTTGTTCTTGTGCAATAACAATAGTTGACACTGTCGATGAGCATCTTGGAAGGCCAAGGCATGTCCGAAGTGCTTGGGCTTGTACGCTTTGCAGTGCACGGATGTTAGTCTTGCACGTGCTGGACAGGACCGGAAGGCTGTACCGGAGAGTTCCGAGAAAGAGGGCTGTATAAAGCTGCAACATGGAGTGCACGGATGGGCCCCATGATTTTCCGGCGACGAACTTGAATACATTCTCAATGCCAATAAGCTTTTTCTTCAGGTATGTGACATGCGGGCTCCAGGTTAGGTCCCGATCTACGATGACGCCTAAGAATCTATGAGTGCTCTTATATGGGATTGATCTGCCATCGATGCACAATGAGTAGAAAGACATCGGTTTGCGTGTAAACGCCACCGCTGCGCATTTTTCTGTGGCGATAGTCAAACCTTGCTGGCGAAGGTATGTCGATGTCATTGTTGCCGCTTTCTGTATTCTTGCGCGCACTTGAGGTCGTGTCACGCCGTACGCCCAAATGCAGATATCGTCAGCGTAGAGAGATACATAAACCGTCTGTGGCAGCATTTCAGTGAGCCCCACGAGAACCAGGTTGAACAGTGTAGGACTCAAAACACCGCCTTGTGGCACCCCACGACTTGTGAAATACTTGTTCGTAGACCCAGCTTCGGTTAAAACGAACATAGATCTCTTTGTGAGGTAGCTTCTTACCCATCGAAAGACACGACCTCCAAGTTCAGCTGCTTCAAGAGCATTGAGAACAGCCTCGTGGGTCACGTTGTCATAGGCACCCTTCACGTCTAAGAACAGAGCTACCGACAGCCGCTTCTGAGCTTTCTGATGCTGAACAGAGGTCACTAAGTCAATAACGCTATCAACTGAGGACCGACCTCGTCGAAAACCAGCCATAGCATCAGGATAGATGTTATAATGTTCCAGGTACCATTCTATGCGTGTAAGCAGCATCCTCTCCATGACCTTGCCAACGCAGCTTGCTAGTGCTATAGGCCGGTATGATGCCAAATCGAATGGAGACTTTCCGGGCTTCAGCAAAGGCACCAGGCGACTACACTTCCACTCATCAGGCACCATTCCATCATGCCAAGACTTATTGAAAATGTCCAGGAGACAGCGCTGTGCCTTCGGGCCTAGGTGACGTAGGGCAGTATAGGTCACTCCATCCGGACCTGGGGACGATGAGCGTCTGCATGTGTTCAATGCCGCATGAAGTTCTTCCATGGTGAACGCAACCTCCATTTGCTGATCTCGTGCGACTGGAACATCCTGTGGCATTAGATCGATCGGTATAGAGATGTCGCCGGCGATCTTTGCACAAAATTCCCCAGAAACATCAAGCTGTGAGCGACGTTGATGTAGCGCCAGAGCGGCAAAGGGGTGACGTTGTTGCGGATGCGAGTGAATACCTCGAAGAGTCCTCCATACGGGAGACAAGGGCTTTCGAGGGTCTAGCGAGTCACAAAAATTCTTCCACCGTTGTTCATGAAGTTTGTGCATTCGACGCTGGATTTTTTTCTGAATGCGTCTGGATTCTCTGAGGTCAGAGATAGATTTCGTGCGTCTGTATCGTTTTTTCGGCACGTCGGCGGACCGCTCTAAGTTGTTCCAACTCTTGGCCGAGTGCCGTGCGTCTCGATTCTTTCGAACATATCTTCGTGGAAGTCTCCATTGCACAACTAATCACTTCTTCAATGGATTCCGGTGGTCCGTGCATGCACTTGCTCTCCACTGATATCTGAAACTCTTCCCAGTCAATAAGTCTTGAATGTCCAGGGGAAGGAGAATCGTCCAAACGTCTGACTGTCACGTACGTGGGGATATGGTCGCTGCCACGTGTTTCAATATCTGTGAACCATTGGACTTTCGTGACAATGCTATGCGACACTAATGTCAAGTCCAGGCAACTGCTGTAAGTTACTCCTCGGAGATAAGTAGGGCTGCCGTCGTTCAGCACCTGAAGCCCGTGCTCTGAAGCGATATCAACTAGGTCCGTGCCTTTTCGATTTGTCCTGATGCTTCCCCACAATGGATGATGGGCGTTGAAGTCACCCATCAATATCCAAGGCGCTGGAGTCGTTGCAAATATACCATTAAAGATTTGTTGATCTAGTCGACCTGACGGCGCTATATATGCGCCTATCAGTGTAAACGACAACTTCTTCTTTTTAACATATAGACACACGTAGTGATTTCCATTGTGAGAATGTACTCTTTGGAGAACGTAAGTGAGTTCTTTACGGATGTACACAGCAACTTGACTTCGCTCAATGCACGTTGAAGAAACGAACGATTCATAGCCCGACAGACGAGGTATTTTTGAAAAATGCGGTTCACAAATGATGATGATGGGAAACTTATTTTCGAAAATGAATTGTCGGAACTCAGGCATTCTTGACTGTAGACCTCTTGCGTTCCACTGAATTATGGAAGCACGCTTGACTTTTTCTCGGAAAGGCTGATGCGGTCCATGGTGCGCCATCTTGTTACTGAAGTCCGGCAAGAACTGGTTCGAGTGTGTCCAAGATTTGCAGCGCGCATTTAGCGGCAGGGATCTGTAGACTATCCAATAGAGTGCGAATAACACTCATGAACGACCTCAGTACAGAAAAGACTTGTACCTCTTGGGCGGACAGACTGCCTGCTGGGGGCATATTCGTTGTTGACGGTCGATATTGCGGTTCCGTAGACACGTGTACCCGCGGTAAAGCTGGCCAGTCAGAGCCGGATGTTCTCTGTAGCGTCACAGTGTCTTCCGGTACCTCTGGACGTACCCCACCTGGTGGCGGGGGCGGGGGAGGTCTCTGTAGTCGTGGTGGCGGTGGCGGCGTTAGTGAAGGCACCTTCGGCACAGGACTGCTTTTTCTTTTCTTCGAGCACCGCCGTCGACGGGAACGCCGTCGTTGAACAACCGTTACCGCTTCCTTTCGTGAGGATCCGTCTTTAACCATTTGTCTCAGAATGCTCCTCTCTTTCTTCAGTATTGGGCAGTCTTTGGACGAGGTCTCATGGTTGCCGTTGCAGTTGCTGCATTTTAGGAGAGTTGCTTGGCAAGCCTCTGCTTTGTGGGGTCCGGCACAACGTGGGCATGCTTGCTTGTTGTTGCACACAGCACTAACATGACCCAGTTTTAGACAGTTGTGGCACTGTAGTGGTCTTGGGATGTATGGTCGGACAACGTGACGAAAATGACCAACCTTTACATGTGATGGGATGCAATCACCTTTGAAGGTCACCTTGATGCAACGGGATTTGCCAAGCCGGCATACTTGCAATATGTCCGTTGCCCCAGTAGCTGGCTTTATCAGAACAGGAAGGTCTGCGTTCGGTATGGAAACATCAACGTCATAAATGACGCCTGTCGTCGTGTCACTATCCTGCGGAATGTAAGTTCGGAGATAGATGCCTCCAAGCTCAGTGACAGTTCGCAGGGTATGTAGCGCAGCCGGGTGCTCAACGTCTATGGCCAGGATATTCTTCCGTGGGTTGAGTCTAATATCCTTTATCTCCTTAGGCACGATAGCTTCGAGACGCGCTGAGATCGCTTGCCTGTTCATGTTCTTCAGGTTGATCGAAGAGTCGACAGGAACAAAAAGTATGGTATGGCGTTCAGAACTGCACGCCGCCTTCACGGTAGAGACGCTAGCTGGCGAAGACGCGCCGACCATTCTTCTTTTAGCTTTACGCTTCACTGCAGGAATGAAATCTTCGTCGCTGTCTTCACTACTCGCCGTGTACAGTTCAGTGCTGTCACTGGTGCTGTCGTCCTCCCGGCTGTTGCGCTTCCTTGAGGTTGACGTCGAAGGTGACGCCAAGTCCGGACTGCGTACGGTGGGGCCTGGATCCATCGCTGCCCGCAGGAGAGCGATGATCCCCGGATAAATCGTAAATTCACACAAAAAACACCAAACGAAATAGGCAACGTTCGGTAGAAATACACTTCGTCGTCTTCCATTCCCCATAGTGTTTTCCAACAGCCCCATAGTGTTTTCCAACAGCGTGCGCCCTGCTTAAATCGCAGCCACTTTCGACGGCGCCATTTAAGTGAACAAGTTTACGCACAAAACGGCAATATCACTATAGATATGCCAATCTGGAGGTTACGCTCCGTAAAACAGAAAGTGATTCACTCGTGACGCAGCTCGTCGCCAGAACGTCACTTCCAAAATAGGTTAAAATAATAAATTTGGAATTTTACGCGTCGAAACAAGGATATCTTCGTGAGGCTGCCACACCGAAGCATTGAGGATTAACTGTGACAACACGAGGCTCATTAGTTAGCCTCCAAATATAAGTGGACGCGTTGCTCGAATTTTGCTTACATAGGATTTCGACCGCTGCGGTCGGTAATTATGCCCACGACCTCAATCTCAGCCGAATAGTCTAGGCTCCCAAAACAGGCAAGCCTGGCCGAAGTGCAGGCACGCACGTGAGCAGGCCGCAGCGTGGTTGGCGGCATGACCTCAGCTGCGACGCATCCGCGACGTTGGGGCGGCGGCGCTGCAAATGAGGATACGGCGAACGCAGCAATCAGCTCGCTCCATCCGTGGCGCCGCCAGCACGCAGCGATGCGGCGAAAACACCTTCGTGGCCACTCCGCCAGGAATGGCACGCGCGGGCACGGTTTCAATCACCGTTTGGCGAACGGATTCTCTGAGAGCGGTGGCATGGCTTACAACAGCGGCCGGGCAGCTGTGGTATTGCCACCTGCCGTAGTTTCGTAGGCGTTCTTTAGTTAATGCAACCCTAGAGATCATCGAGATAGATATTATTCTTCTTTAAGGCGAGATCCTTCATCAAAATCATAAGTTGATCGTCGGCTTCGTCATGACAAGTGATAAAAAAAGGTGACGCCACATGACGTCGTCACAGATCGCCAAAATTGGCAATATCATGATGACGTCAGTAGTATATGATCATGAAGCCATTGTTAGGTCACATAACGCGACGTCATAGGATTAGATCACCATGTGACATCATCGCTCGTTTGATCAGGGAAGCAGAGCAATACCATGTTAGGTGCAGATGACTTTCGCAAGGTGCGCGGGGTTTCGAAACATCGAAAACAAAAATGAGGACATCTTTCGCCTTTCAATTGCTTTAGATCAATGCATAAGAGATCCTGTTATGTCTTTTTTTATTTCCTCTCATCGAGGGCATTCAATGAATTGCATCTAAAAAGTACAAATAAGAAAAACTATAAAACGGTATATGCAAAAAAAAAGATTGAAAAGGGTAGATTCAGAAGCACGATAGTCGCTTAACCCATTGATTACCAAGCTCGAGCTATGTCGTCCTATCTGTAGTCGAAGACGAATGAAACGAAACTCTGTTCCTCATTTTTTTGTCAGCTAGATTCGAGCAGCACTCGTTGAAGCAGCATTCATTATTTGAGGAATTAAAATTTGGGTTTTCTTCACCTGCTTTCACCTTCAATTACAATCAGTTACCCTTCATTGCCCTCGAACCTGATAAAAGCGTTGTAAGGAAGACTCTCGTTTAAAGCGTGGGTATTTGATATTTGAAGCGAACTTAAGGCAAGACTTAAATCGGATAATTGGCTTTGCTTTTCAAACACTCCTGTAACGAGCAATTATTTGCTGGAAATGAGAACATCTCGGCAAATTTACATTCTTCTAAGAAAGAATTGCTGAGCTTAAAAGATCATAAAATAACACACGAGCGATTGAGTTACGCAATGAACAAATGATTAAACAGACGAGAGAAATAAAAACGTTGCCAACGAAAGAAACAAGTCTGCTGTACGAGTGAGCAAGGAATGAAAAAAAAAGGAGAGAATGCAATAAAAGAAAACGGAGTGGTTATCTTTAGAAACATTCGAACTGTCTTGAATGCGGCAATAAAACCGAAAAGTTACAGCGCATCCACCCGAGGATAAGCTACTTTTTCTGGCGCTAGTAAGCAATAATAGTTGACCTCCCCAAAAACATAATGCAATTATGAGAGACGCTGTACTCCATAAACTTCGGACACCCGTGGTTCTTCAAAATGCACCCTAATCTGAGCACCGAGGCGACAGAACTCAAGCATTTTAGCCTCCATCCAATATGCAGTCGCTGCGGCGGGGATTCAATTTTGCTACCTTCGGGTCAGTAGTCTATGACCGTAACCATTATAGAAGTCCTGGGTAAGTGGCGCCGGTACGCTGGGCAGAATATGCATCACTACCAACAAAACCTTTGCAGGAGCTACGTGGCTCCTGTAGCGGCCTTCGCCTTTCCATTCCGGTGGCGAGCACCGACGACAGCGTCGGCCTTTTCCGCCTCATTCGGGCCCCTTAACCGAGACTGTAGAGGATGTTCGAGTGAAAAGGAAGCCGCTCGCTAACAGAAGAGATCGGCACGTACGTACCACGCGAAGGTCCTACCTTGTGAGGTACGCGCAGACGCGCGCCGGCTTCCTAATTAACACCGCGCAAGAGCAAGAGGGAAGGCGACCGAAAAACCAGCGCTGCCTCGACCAACAGTGCAAGACAACGCCCGAGCAAGTCCGGGCTACAGAAAAGAGCCGCAGGGAAGGGAGCCGGGTGTACGCAGCGATTTTGAGAGAAACAATTACCGACGACCTCATGAAACTTTCAGGCCGCTCGCTCGTGTAGTAGTAAGTACAACAGCGTTGCAGGTAGCGCGCAAGATCCGGTAAAAAAGAAGACAGCGATGGAGAGGCTTAACGGCGCTAGGGCACGTCCGTGTGGCACGGTAAGTGCGCACCAGAGGCCGAGGCTCAAGCCGAGAGAGGCTTGCAGTGCCGGTAACGCGACGAGACGCTTCTTCGGGAAGTACTTACCTGCCGCCATCCGACTCCTTCTCGGAAACACCGCGCTCTACACACGCGCCAGTGGGAGGCTGGCTGTCGGCTTTCTTCCACCTGGGCAAGCGAGAGCGGCTCTCTTACGAGGGCGCCATGCACGCGCTGTCCTCACGCTCAATCAATAATTTACCGTTAGTCGGTGGCAGCGCGCTTTCTAATGGAAGACACCGGGCTCACGCCGAAGTTGGCACGTGATGGTGAAGCGCCGTTGTTTCCGCTGCTGCGACGAACGAGCACGCCCGATGAGAAGTCGGCGTCTGCAGCGTGCGCCGAGAGGGCAAGGAGCGACAACGCCGGCGACAAGCAGTGCAAGAAGTGCTAGCATAGAGAGCCGTGCTATAGTACACTCTAGTCGTGCAGAGTTCGTTACTTCCGGTTCGTCCGTTCCGCGTAGCACGCTTCGTTTCTTCGCCGCGCGACAGTCGATGATGGCCCTCGACAAGCGACCCTTTCTGCACGCGCTGCACGAGCACAAAGGACAGCTGCTCCTTTGTTTACGAGTCGGTGCGCGCCGCCTTAGTCGTTAGCGAACGCGCATCTTGGCGAAGGAGATCGTGGGGGAAGCGACGACGAGAGTCGCAAGACACCCGAAAAGCAGTTCTCCGTGCTTCTTTTCACGCGGTCGTGAGCTCTTCATATATAACGCCAAGTTCGGCCTTCGAAGCTGTTTCTGAACAGTATACCCACGCAGCACACTGAACAATGTCGAGCAGGTACGCTTGTAGTCGCTGTTTCAGATATAGCAGCACCTCAGTAACGTTTTCAATGAGGAGGATGACGAAAGGGAAAGAAGACAAAATGGCAAACCGGACGAGCGCTTGGGTTGCTACTTTTTCAATGGAAAATGCAGTAATGACTTAAGATAAAATGGTGAAATAGAAAAGTGCCATATGCGCGCAACGTGTGCTTTAACATGACTACAGTTCATCACCAGGGTAAGTCGATGTTAAAAACTGCAGAAACCAGAAATTATCGCCAATGCCCAGCACATGTGCAACTGCATGCATGTAACACGACATACCTTTCATACACGATGGAAACAAAAACAGCTTTTCTCGTACAATAGTTTAGCCCAAACACTACTCAACAACGAAGCAGGAGCTAACGGTTGGGATATGTGTTCCACATTTTTACGGGTATACGAGTTCACCACTCAACCAAATCCACGATGCATTGCCTCCGTTATTCGTCGAAGTAGTTGTGATTCACATATTCACGAACAAACAGAAAGATGCTCAAAGTATTTGGATAATGAATTACTCTCTCACATCGTTTCTTGTTTACATTTATGAAAACGCTTGTCTTGCGTACCCCGTAAGCACCATGTCTTACTGTTTGTTGTGAAAAATGCGCCAGCAGTGGTACACCAGAAAATGACAGAAAAGCGAATCTTCATATTTGCACCACAAAGTCCCTCGGGGAAAAGCAACGCGTAGATGCTCTAATATCAACACATAACAATCGACAACGCCCGGCTGTCTTTCATGGACATTTTCGCCTGAACGCTAACACAGTATACATTTACTCCAAAAGCAGTGCTGCGAAGAAGCAGCAGCGAAAGGGATGAAGCCGCACAGACAAAGCGTATGAGTCTATGTCTGTGCAGTTTCATACGCAAGTCACTTTCAACTCTTGTTTTTCACACGCCAATACGTTATGCTGGAACTTCCGGAGAAGAATAAGTTGCTGTGCTCCCGAGTCTCGGCACCAGATGGTCTAGACCCCGTTCAGCCTTTCCTGCATGCCCGCAATTCAAGGATGTGCCTTCTACCAACTTAAAACCTTCTCTACTTTATAAGTGTTTGTTTCTTCACTTCATTTTAACTAGCCCCAACACAAGCTCTACCTTTAGACAGTAGAACCCGGACGACACTTTTAATGACTGTTCGTTTTTCGTGAGTTACAACAGCACGCTAGTCTTTGTGGTACAGGTACACCTTGCTCAACGCACTTACACCGACTTTTGTCTGCGGACAGAATCCGTGCACGCTGAAGCACACATACACTGCTTCCGCTGACACCACTCGTATGAAACAACATCGATAATCGCGCAAACAAAGCCACCACCTTCGCGAGGACGACACAGGGCGTCGCGGAACGAAGAAGCCGAGGAGACCCGTAGCTTGCGTTGGCGTGGGTCCAAGAATGCCGAGGGCACGTGCTCAGTCACAGCTGGTGGTTCTGCGCGGTATTCACACCCCATCGCCGGCTTCTTCCTTTTCGACGTTCATCGGCGCACGCACCATCGCTATCCACGAATCAAAACTGATTTCCTTCAGCCGAACCGCGTAACGCACGCGACTAAACTTGGCCGACACCGCACCGATGCACCCCAGCGCGGCGAGCGCATGGCAGTCGCGGACGCTTCTTATGACGAAATTTGATTGGCAGAGCGCGCACGTCGCTCGAAAGACGTCGTCACTACCCTTCCGCGGTCGCCTGGCGAACGGTATTTTTAACCGAGTACACGGGCGCTGGCACCAAGAAGCAGCGGACGGCTGGAAAATGCCGGAAGTTGGCGACATTGCGAAGCACCCTGTATAATGGGGCGGGCGGGGGCCAATCGAAAGAAATCATAACGGTGGTTTATTCTGCACTGCCTCAGCATAACCATATGTTTTATGCCTATGCTCCAATCTCTCTCTCTCTCTTACACACACACACACACACACACACACACACACACACACGGTGTGCGCTTCATCACCGGATTTGTGGCGCATGTTCATCCCCGAGTTCGTGAAGAAATGAACTTCATTAAAACGAAATCATCGTACGTGGTGAAGACGCTGTGTATATATAGACAGAGGAAGAGAGAAAGTGCGACGCACGTCGAAACACCTGTTTAAAGATATATCGACAAACGTTTCCAGCGGTGTGCCAACCATCGCTAGCTCAACACTGCCGATGGCTGGCCCATCAGCCGAACCATTTTAGGGGCAAAGCTCCCCTTAGTCTAACCTTGTCCTGCGTCAGGCAGTATCAGACAGGCAGACAGACAGACGGACGCGCAAATGGACACACACGTAGACATACAGAAAGAAAGACAGACAGACGGAAGGACGAACGGACGGACAGACAGCCAGACGGACGAATGGACCAGACAGACAGACAGACAGACAGACAGACAGACAGACAGACAGACAGACAGACAGACAGACAGACAGACAGACAGACGGACGGACGGACGGACGGACGGACGGAGTCACAGACAGACAGAAAGAAAGACAGACTAACGGACGGATGGACAGACAGACGCTTCGCCCCATTCATGATAATCAACTCCTTGGATATGCTGTGATTTTTTTCAGTATTTTAAAAGTGTTTGCTCTTTTGTCGTGCTTTCTTGCCTACATGATACCAACGAAGTGAGTACGCTACAATCACCTTCACAAAGGGAGTGAGCGGATGAAAGAGTGAGATTGTCTATAGCATGTGTGGACACACACAAACAATACACGACGGCTGCACACGTGCACCGCCCGCCTCCTAAAGCCATATCTTGCACTCGCGCTGCCTCTTCGTCTCTGCCTCATCATGCCAGCTTTGTATTTTTGCAATGCCCGCGTCAGCAGTGACACGCCGGTTCTCCACGCGGCGGGGAGCTCTCCCCTCGCTGGCCCCGTCAAGCATGCAGGATTCGCACCGCCAGGGCGTGACGCCCTCGCTGGCAATCCACGCATGGAAGACGCCGAAGAAGCGATGACAATAACGAGAAGAGCGGCCTCGTATAAATATACAGCCACGCAGCGGCACTGCATGGCGGGAGAAGTGAAGGGGAAAAAATTCACTGTTCGAAACCTTCGATGCCTCCAACTCACCCACCAGCGAAGTGGGAGTTAGCTCGATCGAGCGGCGCTAATTCCAAGAAGAGCACCATATGCGAGCCGCTTTGAGCAAGAGGCACATGCACGCGCGCACTGGCTATGTATAATATACAGCGACCGAGAGAGTCGCCATTTTTTGCCGCGGTATTTATAACGCACGTGCTCTCCCCTCGGGGCTCATCCGGGGCTCTTGATGCACGTTGTGCCGCCCTTATGCACGCGTGAGCGACGAAGTTAGCTCCAGTGAAAACTATCGCGAAGCAGGCGCTCGAAGCAAACACGGCCTTCTTTCGGTCCTTCTACGACCGCCGCGGCGGGAACACGTGTCGAATAGTATGCGGAAGGACTGTCTTGCATTTCTCCTCTTGCCTAGCATGGCATATTTCGTGAAATTCGCCTGAACAAGCCGAAATAATGGCCCGAAAATGCGTTCACTAAGATAGCCGCCATTCTCGAGCCCGCTGACGTACGGCAGTATAGATGAACGAAGGTAACGCGTAGATGCTGACTCATTGACGGTGATAACGGCACTCGTGACTCGAGATAGCGACCACACGAGAGGCGAGTGGGTCACTGCTGCGACGGCCATAAAATAGCCCTCCCCCACTTGAGCCAGAGGTATTGTTTGCGTTTCTATTTGTAGTACCAGCGCATTTTTACTACACCATAATCACTAGCGCTACACGAAGGAGCGGAATCATTTTGTTTCGCGCGATATCTGGTGAGCATTGAATATATATATCTAACTACGCAAGTGCTAAGAAGATATTGATTCTAAAAAGAGCAACACAAAGTTCACCGCAAAATCGCTCTTCACAAATGTCATCGAACACTGAACTTCATCAATGAAAAAAGTAAAAATGAGTTACTCTAGGATGAGCAATTTAAGGAAGGCTTCGCACTGTCTCTTGTGGTAGGCACTGTAGTTCTATCGATAGGGAAGATGTTTCACCTCTGGATGGATGTCGTTCATGTTTTACACTATGAACTACGAACGCTCTCTGTTCTAGCCTGATGTCTGGATGAAAATCTTACGCAATACATAACGACCCAGAGCTTGCCAGTAATGATTCAGAGAACTTGTGATAATGTAATGATTCAGAGATTACTGCATGATAGAGTTTTCTAAAATTAACTCTGTTCTTGTAATCGTTCAGTGACCATGGGAATGATGGGTATTATACACAATTTTGCCTACCCTTCATGATTGCGGGCTTTGAACAGCACTTGTGGCTTCGTTCATAGCTGCAGTGTGTTTTGATTTTGTTTCAAATAAAAGTAAGGACCGTTTTGAACTTCATGATCCAATTTGAATTGGTGGGCTCAGTAAACGTTTCGGGTGGTGAAGTGCAATTGCTGAACATTTGCTGAGTGTCGTCTCGCGACAAAACAACTAAGCAACGCGAAGCCAGACAGAGCCAAAAGTATAGTAAGGCCAGGCAAATTTGTTCACTATACCCATCATTTCCATGCTCGCTGAAGCGCCGTGCGTTGCAGCTCCTATATTAGCGTCGGAGTTCTTTCTATAATTTATTTAGAGGAAACTATATGCACTGCATCACGCGCTGTACTGCACGGTCGATAGACAGCCACTGTTAACTGACCAGTACAAAGAGGCGACACTGATACTTTAGCGATCTCAAAGATTCACTGATGCGTTCCATTATGCGCCACTCATACGCAATCGTTCCCCTTTGTTTTTTTTTGTTTTGTTTTGTTTCCTGCTTGAGTCAACGAGGTTTCCGGTTCACGCACAGTCTAAACGGCTCTGTCAGTCGTGCTCATCAACAGCAGCAACCAACCGCCGCCACATGGATGCGCTCACAGAACAACCCTGCCTGCCCGTGCCCTAGCTGCTCGCCTATCACGACCTCGGCGACCACTTATTTCCGGCTCGTAGTCGGCGGTTGTTCGACAGACACACGCGCCCTTCTCTCGCACCAGTTCGCCCGCCTTTCACAATGCGTCTGCGGGCGCAGGAAATTCGCAGCAGCCTGCTCGCGTCGTTTCTCACAATGGTTCCATCGAAGGACGCCCTGCCAAGCCCTTCCGCAATACTGCGAACGAGCAGAACGCGCGAGGAAGCCCTGGCGTGGACGTCGAGGCCGAAGCAGCGCGAGTCGCCACGTGTCGGGTCCTAATTATCGCCTACGAACGGCGGCCGCCCGGCGCTGACAGGCCGCTGACAACGGGCCGGCGCCGTCGGCTGAAACACAAAGGAACCGGGGGGTGGGGGTGGACCAGTCCAGCTCCCGAATCACTCTCGCTACAAGCACAGCCCTACTCGACGTCGTCGCAGAGGACGACGGCGTTACTGCTATGCACGGAGAACAGCGACAGACACGTCGTCGATCGCCGTGGTTGCAGCTGACATGCCACAGCTATCGTTGACACTGCGACAAATGCCGCCGGCATGACAGACGCGCCGGCACTCTGTTCTGGCCAGAGGCGGTGGAAACAATGAGTGTTTCACATTTAGACGTAGTAAATAGAAAACACAGAAAACCCCGCTCAGCAATGTATCTGGGCCCGCATTCAAAAAATGTCCTACGCTAAAATTTTCGTAGGAGAAATCTTCAGCACAGCACAATGCCGAACATAGCGAAGCTGGCTGACCGAAGAGGAACGCTTTTACGAAAAAGATGTGCGGACTAAGTATCTGAAAGCCGCAAGATTAAAAACACTCAGTGCGTACTTATACGTGGGGAGCTTGACTACCATACGTATACAGCTTGGCTATTCTTGAACTCAGCTAGAGAAAGGGGAGAAATTCAGCCTTGTTGGTACATTATAGAATACTTAGCGCACAGTAACAGAATGACGAGAATCGAGGGCACAACACAACTTTCTACAAAATAATTTTGTAGCCCCCCTTCTCGAAATTGTGTTACTTTGCGATAAATATTAGCTAATGAGCTTAAGAATTTCGTCCCGATGTAACAACGTGCCCTGATGTTACCGAAGAGGCCGCAGAAGGAGGTGGGACAGGATTGTTTGTTGCAGGCTTCGCAATGGTTCCCACCAGATATACGGCCGAGCACCACTTGTCAAACGCAGTTGAATCTGAAGTTCATCACACTGCATGTTGTATAAACGCGCTGCACAAACCGAGGAATGAGGGTATAGACTGAACCAATAACAGAGATTACGTCGTCATTACGCTCTCATCCACCACCTCCTTTTAAATGACCACGCATCACCGCTGGCACGCTGCGGTGACTTGCTGTGCAAGTTTCGCCGAATTCTACACCGACTCGCTTAACAACGCTTCGTGCAAGAACATCGACGGCTTGAGCATTGAAGGGAGCTATGCAAATGAGGCGACTTGGTCATTAAGAGCCCCGACTTACGAGAACATCAACACGACACGCGGCGATTCTGGCTCTTGTCGCACAAATGATTCTTAGAAGTCATCACTAAAAGTACAGCCCTTCTTCCTTTTTGCGCATCGTTACATCCTTACTGCGTGACGGAATGGCGACAATCACCGCTCATTGTGCATGACAATGTAGGCGTAGAGACACTGTTTTTTTTAATTACAATGATGTACAGCCACAGCTGTTGGGTACAAAAGGCCGTTAACCACAAAAGGACTTCCTTCACCACAGAACACACGAGGGCGTTGCTCTCACGATCTTTCATAGGACCAGCTCACTAGCCACAACTATGAGTCATCCAATCCTGCAACAGGTTGAACGTAAATCTTCGTTTGCTGCCATTACTTCATTTTCAAAGAGAAATAAATAAGTAAGCTGTAGTGAGGAAGATGAGGCTACTCAGAAAGGCAGGGGGTATGACTTAGTCGGTGAAGAAGACGACGTTTGGTTAACTGGGGACTCAGCTGTTTGGTCGGCTCCCAAAATCAAGTTGTAGCTATTAGTATCTACTTCTTTATAGATTTTTTTTCTCACTATCTAAATCTTTGGTTCATTTCTTTTTTTCCAACATACTGTCTTAACTATACAACTCCCCCCCCTTTTTTTTTTCGTTGTAAGCAATAATGCAGTTATCGTTAATATGAGACTATTTGTTCTCTTGGCCAATCCCCCAGAGTGGGTACGAGCCATGGATTAAAGGATACAAACAAACAAACAAACTGGGGACTCAGGCTAGTTCCGCCATTACCGCTTGACGTGTCGTGACCGCTCTCCTGTTTTATAAAAGAGTGCCACTCTAAAACGCCTCATTATAATTGGTGGAGAGTGCTGGGTATCGCCTAATCCTGGAATTGCGAAACCGTACGTTGCCTCCATTTGCTACGATGTCCACGAACGCGATCAGCAGGCGGCCGCCTCGGCTCCAACTATTGCAGCTCCTGTCTGTCTCGGCTCCTTTCGGCAACGCGATCCGCCTACCATCAGTGGAACCGATGACAAAGACGGGGAAGACTGGCTCGACGAACAGGACCGGGTGAGCAAGCACAACAAGTGGGACGATGCGCACAAGCTTACCGTCGTCCAATTTTATTTGACCGACGTCGCCAGTCTGTGGTACCGTAATCACGAGAGAGACCTCCCCACCTGGTCGGCCTTCCGAACGGCGTTTGCGGACTTGTTTGGCCGTCCAGCGCTTCGCAAACTACGGGCCGAACAGCGCTTGCGTACTAGGGCTCAGCAGAATGGTGAGAATTACACCAGTTATATCGAAGATGTGGTCGACCTTTGCCGGCGTGTCAACTCGGCCATGACAGAAGCCGAGAAAATCAAACACATCTTGAAAGGCGTGACCGACGACGCATTTCAGATGCTTGTCGCCAAAAGCCCGCAAACGGTAGCGGAAGTGGTCCAACTTTGTCAGAGCTATGATGAGCTCTGGAAACAGCGTGACACCACTCGTCGTGCCAGCACGCCATGTGCAACAATCTCCACTTTAACGTCGGCTGGCACTGCTATAAACCACACCAATTTGCTTCTCGAGATCAAGCAATTTGTACGAGAGGAGGTCGCACGCCAGTTGTCCCTCGTGCTTTATCGACAACATCCTCCGTGGCCTGAAATGGCAGACATGTCTGTGTTATTTAGACGATGTCGTGATATTTTCAAGCGACTTTTCAACGCATCTTCAGTGGCTCGAGACAGTGCTTACTTGCCTCGCCGCTGCCGGTCTACAGCTCAACTTGAAGAAGTGCTGCTTCGGCGCTCGAAAACTCCTAATTTTGGGCCATGTTGTATCTAGAGATGGCATTCTTCCGGATCCGACGAAACTCCCTGCCGTTGCCGAATTTCCTAAGCCGAAGACCTTAAAAGAACTTCGCAGCTTCCTTGGTTTATGTTCTTATTTTCATCGTTTTATTCGCAACTTCGCCTCCATCATATCGCCCTTGACTGACCTTCTTGCCGGCAACAACGACCTTTCTAGTTGGTCGTCAGCTTGTGATGATGCGTTTGCCACACTCCGCCACCTTCTTACGTCACCTCCTATACTGCGACATTTTGATCCTCTTGCCCCGACGGAAATACACACGGATGCTAGCGGAGTTGGCCTCGATGCTGTGCTCGCCCAGCGTAAACCTGGATTTGATGAGTACGTCGTCTCTTACGCCAGCCGTGCACTCACAAAAGCAGAAGCCAACTATTCAGTCACCGAAAAAGATTGTCTAGCCATCATATGGGCCATAGGCAAGTTTCGACCCTATCTTTACGGGCGCCCATTCAGCGTCGTTACTGATCATCATGCATTATGTTGGCTATCATCGTTAAAAGATCCCACCAGCCGGCTCGCCCGTTGGGCGCTTCGGCTACAAGAGTACGACATCCACGTCGTTTACCGATCTGGCCGAAAACATTCCGACGCAGACGCTTTGCCCCGATCACCTCTACGATGTAGTGACAAGTCCCCGTCTTCGCCTGCCCCCGACGTGTCTGCACTTAGTGTCAGCGACATGCTACAGGAGCAACGAAAAGATCCTTGGATCGCTTCACTTATTAACTTGTTGAGTCGAACTCCCTCGCAAAATATCCCTAGAGGTATGCGCCGTCAAATACAACACTTCGTTATTAGAGATGGTTTGCTATACAGACGGAATTATCTCTCCGAAGGACGCCAATGGCTCTTAGTCATTCCCAGACGTCTCCGCTCAGACATATGCGCCTCCATTCACGCCGACCCACAATGCGTCCACGCGGGAGTGTTAAAAACCTACATCCGCCTGTCCCACCGCTACTACTGGCCTGGAATGTATCGCTTCGTTCGTCGCTACGTACGTTCCTGTCTCGCTTGTCAACGCCGGAAGAATCCCACTCCAAGCTCTCCAGCTCCACTACAACCCTTACCTTGTCCTGCTAGACCGTTTGACCGTGTTGGTATTGATCTATATGGACCTCTTCCGATTACACCGGCTGGAAATCGCTGGGTAATCGTCGATATCGATCACCTTACGCGCTACGCAGAAACTTCACCACTCTCTTCTGCGTCTGCCAGTGACGTCGGTCGTTTCAAACTGCATCAGATCATTTTACGTCACGGTGCACCACGTGAACTCTTGAGTGACCGAAGGGCGTGTGTTTCTGTCGGACGCTGTCGAATCGCTTCTCAAAGAATGCCAAGCCATTCATCGCACCACCACCGCGTATCATCCTCAAACTAATGGCATTACAGAACGATTCAACCGTACATTAGGAGATATGCTGTCAATGTACGTCGCAACCAATCACACCAATTGGGACAGTATTCTCCTTTTTGTAACCTACGCGCATATTACTGCTGTCCATACAACCACTGGTTTCTCTCCATATTTTCTCCTTTATGGTCGCGAGCCCTCTTGCACGCTAGACACCATCCTTCCTTACCACCCAGATGTTGCTGAGTCGATGACGATGTCACAGGCTGCTAAATACGCGGAAGAGTGTCGTCAGCTTGCCCGTTCCTTCACAAGTACTGAACAGCAACGCCAGAAACACCACCGCGATAGCCCGACGCCTCCGGCTTCTTATGCATCAGATGACTTTGTCTGGCTTCGCATCCCTTCAACCAGCCCTGGTCTCTCAACGAAACTGATGAACAAGTATGACGGACCTTACCGTGTGGTTAAACAAACTTCACCCGTCAATTACATCGTGGAGCCGCTGGAGCAGCCCCATGATCAACGACGCCGTGGACGTGAGACCATCCACATAGACCGCCTAAAACCGTATTACGATCCCTCTATTGTCTCCTGCCCATGAGTCGCCAGTATGGCTCTTTTCCGGAGGGGAGGAAAATGTAGTGAAGAAGATGAGGCTACTCAGAAAGGCAGGGGTATGACTCAGTCGGTGAAGAAGACGACGTTTGGTTGGCTGGGTACTCAGGCTAGTTCCGCCATTACCGCTTGACGTGTCGTGACCGCTCTCCTGTTTTATAAAAGAGTGCCACTCTAAAACGCCTCATTATAAAGCAAATAAATGCGACATAAAAAGAAATGAAGACAAAAAAAAACCAGACGAAAGTGAGCAGCGCAAGGGGCGGCTTACTTGCGATACCGCGGAATAGGATTCTTCAGCTCAGGCAAGGCCCATTTCGTACTTCCAACCCTATACAATGAGCTGAAAAAAATGAATGGAACGGCAGCATCGTACGCGGAAGGAGGTAAACACGCAAGTAGTGATACTGGAAGCCTACAGAACGTACAGAAGTCTATATTACAAAATAAGAAATAAAATACCGCTTCGAACTCGCTGTACCACATTCTGAAAAAAAAAAAACGTGCTTACGACAGCAACACAGCTGACATCGCACTAAAACACCCTGAAGGCGGCTACATATAGGAGCCCACGCGGATGCTGCTTCAAATTGACCGCATCACACTCTCGCCGCAAACGAATAACCCCAATCGCTAATGAATTCACCGCTTCCCGTTCTTAGAGTAGCACAAGAACGGTTCGTGTTACTAAGTGTCTAAAACAAACGATTAAATAAGAATGCACGCGCAGTGGAAATTACGCCATTAAGACAACTCGCTGGTTCAAACAAAATGGCGTGTACGCACGCAAATACTTCACTAACGCAGCCTCCGTAACGCTTTTTCTTTCTTCTTGAGCAAGAACGAAAGTTGATATGCGAAAGCACCAGAGGGCGAGAGAGAGAGAAAGAAAGGAAACGAGCACGTAGGAGGAGACCAATTTGGCCCCATTCCGTCCCGTTTAGGAAATGCATGGTAATTGAGCCTAATAACACGCAGCCTCCTCGCTGCTTTGCATACACTTACCGCTCTTAAAGTAGAGAAGGAAAGACTGAGAAGCTCTGCAAGCGAGGTGAAAGTAGACGCATGTGCGAGGGCCCTCTTTGCGACGACCGATCCGGCACACTCGCCCAACCGCGACGCAACATCAGCAGCCGCCCATCCTTACTTTTAAAGGAGTCTGCGGCTCTCTGGACAGATTCAGTCTCTCTCTCTTTCTCCGTATATATATATATATATATATATATATATATATATATATATATATATATATATATATATATATATATATATATATATATATATATATATATATATATATATATATATATATATATATATATATATATATATATATATATATAAAGCATCGTGCGACTGGCTGACAAAATGAAGCGGCAGAAGCGCACGCTTTCTTGCGTCGATTCTCTCCTTCCACATTGTGGCCGGGGGATATTATTTGCCGGACGAAAAGCTAAAGACCAAGCAGGAGAAAGAGCATAACGCGCATTCCCATTAGAGGAGAACGAAGGAAAGCGAGACGCGGAAAAAGTGCAAAAACACTTAAGGGAAGCAAAACGGTGAAGGAGGGAGTTACAGAGGCATAAGCGAGTGCGAACAAGAGCGCTTCCGGGTTCTCATAAGCGTTGCCCGTTACAAATGAATTTTAACAGGCGCTGGGGCCACATCGTGAAACGTAACACCACTGCGTTCCCGAGTAGTATTTTTTCCCTCTTTATATCATTCTCTTCTGGAAGTCAGCACTAAGGACCCTACGCCATACACTAAAGGAAAAAAAAAGAATAAACGGATCAGTTATCAGGCGGTGCAGCGCGAGCCGTAACACGTTAAGCGATATAATCGATGGGGAATACAACAACGCGGCGTTTTACCCGTGGTGCGCGGAAAGCGAGCTGCTAGATCGGGAAATGGTTCGTCTCCAAAATATCTTCAACGAAGCATGAAAGATGTTTCTTGTGTCGCCTAATTAATAAGAGTTATTAGAAGGCGCATTGGAGTAATAAGCACAACACTGACAAGGTGTCGCCTTGATATATACCACACTACGGTAGTACAGGGTAATCTTGCTAGTCGTGGATAAAAAAAATCGCTAGTATTACTTGTGCATCCCTACAGGATCTCGGAGGGGAGGCTTTGTAAAGGTAAAAACGTATTCAGTAACGAAAGCTTTCAAGTGTGCTTCCTCCAGCTTTGTTTGACCTACGCGAGACGGCGGGCGTCCCCCGAAATGTACAAAATTAACTAATATTAAAGAAAAGGTACCCCCCATTTTTTATAATTTCGCTTTCTTAAATTTTCACATTTCGCAAGCCTTAGCTTTTTGGATTTAACGATACTATGAGCGAGTGGTGGGTCATATTTATGTAGGACACGGGACACTGTAAAGCTGCGTAGCATCTAGTTTCTCATTATCTATATAAAGCTAGATTACGCCCACCTAGTGAGATAGGAAAAGAAAATACAAAATAAGCACAATTAAGAAGGTCATTATATATGTGACGTTTTACGTGCCAATGCCAAAACATGGTTATAATGCAGTCTGTATTAAATACACCATTGTCATGACTAGGCATCTCCCATAGCAAGCTTGGCAAAAATACAGGCTAACAGCTCCGCGGAGATTTCATTAAATTTGTCATCTCTGCCTCCCTACAAATTTCGGCCTCCTGGTGTTCTTCAACGTACCCCTAAATCTAAGTACGCGAACATCTACCGTTTCAGCTCCATCAAATTGCGAGAGGCGCAGCCGACATCGAACTTACGACCTTCGTTTCGTAAGCCGAGAACAGTAGCTAAGCACTGTGAACTCTGCACCCCGGGCGTGTCACAAGAGAGAATGCGAGAGCACAGCGCAACATATTAGCAGCCTGGAGGAGCCAATGAGCTGTAAGAAATCAATGTTGCTGCTCTTACGTTCTTTGGCGGGAAACTACGACGGCATTACAGCAATAACGGTAACTGACAAACGACCAACAAGTGATGAACGATGCTTTCGAAGAACACATTGAGGGAGGCAGTCGTACAGAAGCCGACGAAAAACAGTAGTACGAATGCCGGTAAATCAGGTCACAGAGTCAGATCAAAAATAAGTAAAAGGAACAAAAACAGGTAAACTGCTCTTTATTTTGCGCGTGCAGAGCAGCACAAAGCAGCAATATAATAGTGCACCTTAACTACGCCCAGATCCGATGAACAGTCGGGCGACAAGTTCTAAATAAAAAAAACAACATGAGGCCCCTCGGCCCCATTAGGCCTGCTAAAGGCGTCACACACGGACCCCACTCTGTCATGCTGCTGCTCCCATTTTCGGTTGCAGATTTAAGCAATAAATTATTATCCTCCCTCCCTAAATAAATTGTAGAGTGAGAGAATGTCGCGATGAAAAAAAAGAGGGGGGGGGGGGGGTAGGAAAAGCGTTGCAACGGTCATTCCCAATTCGTAAAAGGCCACTCAGCCACAGGACTCTGCGGTGCAACCTCACGGCCTGGACAGACTACCCAGACGAATGGACCTGCAAAATTATTTCCCAGGGGCAGCGAAGGTGAACGAATAGTGGAGTGAAGTTGTGGGGTTAAAGGGAAGGGGCAAGCGAGAGAGACCGCGGGAGCTCATGCGAAAGGAGACAGACTGACTAGCCACGAAGAGCGTAGCGTTACGGGTGGGCACTGAGCATGCTCCCGCCATCGTAACGACCAACGAACGCTCGCCAATGGCTGCGCCTCCTTTAAGGCTTTCCCTTTCCCATTGCTGTAGTGCCATGCCGCGAAACGCGCCACACGCGCACCACCTCAAGTTCTCTTTTTTCTTTGGGAAACGAAGCGTAAAGGAGGAACTTAAAGAAGGAAGTTGCACGGACGGCCACCCGCCGTCTCTCGCAGACCTCGCGATGATGACGACGACGAAGCACCGGACCCCACGCTGCGAGGCGACGAGCGAGGAGCATCGGCCAGTTCTCATCGTCGCCACGGGAAGCACAGCGCTAGGCTAATTAATCCCCGACAAGGCGCCGTCGTCTTCCTCGGCCTCTCTCCCACGTGCCTCAGTGCACCCCTCCGCTTTTCTCTGCCAGCACGCCTGAAACAGAAATGGAGAGAAGCTCCTTCAGCGGACGCACGCACACATTTTAACCGGCGAATAATTTATGCGCCTCGCTCGGCCGGTCAAGTGAGTGGTCGTCGCCTTTCTCCGGACGACGACGAGCGCCTTTCTTCCGAAGTGCAACGGAAGAATGAGGGCGCCAAGGAGCACTTGCACCGAAGCCAGCTTTCTATAACCCCTTCCCGGGCCACTTGATTCGCTCGACTGAGCCCGGGCCGTGTGTCACTGCCAAGCGCCTTTTCCACGCCAAGTCAGCTAGGGGGGCTGTGGGCAACGGTCGAGCCAGCGCCGCTAGCACGCCATCTCTCCAGCGTCGGGAACGAGAGGGCTTCGCAGTGGTCTTCGCCACCCCTGTCGCTTTAATTAAAAGGGTGCCGCGTTGCCGACGTGAAACACGACCACCTTCTCCGTGCGCGGTACGCTTTCCATATATCCCCCTCCCCCCTCCACCCGTACCAACGCAGTCCTTCATGAGCTCGTGTATATATATACGGCCAGCCACAGCTAACCAGCATTTTGAGGCAGCGACGCTAACCTCCCCGTGCAACGTCCACTCGCCTGGTTCACGTACACCCACCATGACGGTGGTGCTCGGGACGACATTCAAATTGACACTGGAGGCGTGTGAGCGCTGCATCGCGGTACACGTCGTATATTAGGATACGCCCAAACGCGCGTAAAAGTGCTCGCCGTGTACGTCGTCCATGGCATGCAGGCGGCACACGGAGAAATATCTGCGACACTCCTTCGCAACCGCTGCAGACCCGGCGAAGGATTACAACGGATGCTGCCGGCGCACGTCAATTGTCCAAGGCGAGAGATCGGCGCGAGAGGAAGTGAGGTTAGTCGCCGGGTGTGTAATGCGTTAAAAACTTTATCGCGGTACCTTATAGCTAACCAGTGTGGCTGCAGCATTATAACCATCGTGGCTGCAGAGCCTATTTCGCGGACATAGACGTTCTATCAAACAAAAACTGATGTTTGCGCCATCACAAGACCGTATTCCACACATTCTTGCATTCAAAAGTACGGTCGCTGTTATTTCTGCAGTCGATGGAAATAAATTTTTTACTGTGTATGGTGTAAAGTCTAGAAACTCAGCTATAACTGCCCATGCTTCTCAAAAGGAACTTAGTAAGTTCACACACTTTCCGTCTCTCTCTCTCTCTCCTATAACTCCAGTAGAGAGGGTATGCTTTTGCATCTCCACCTCCTGGATGTAGAATACTAAAAGCGTCGTTTTGTCTCATCATCACTTCAACTTCGGGGCCCTCATTCACAGTTATCGGTGAACATGTCTCGAAGTGAGCACATGCTTGAGCACACAGTAAGAAAGAAAAAAGAGCGAATCATTAGTATAATAGTTGAACGGGCAAAATAGAAATGAAACGCGTTCTCAACATCGAATGCGTTTAAAAACCTCTGCAGTGTAGCCGAAATGAAATGCACCGAACAGTCGGCGGCTCTGTCAGGGGACTTGAGGTGCAGCGTAATCGATTGCCACTCGCATCGACCGTTGGACCGCGCGGCTGCCACCTTCCTTTGTGTCCGCACCTGAGAGAGAGGGAGAAAAGAAGAAGGAAAGGAAAGCTGAAATGATGGCCTCCAAGTGCAAGCTGGAGGCAAGCCCTGCCCCCCTTCCTTTCATCCTAATCCGAGATAAGCACCTCAGCCGAGCGGCGACGCGCAGCAGAACTTAGCGTCACCGGCGACACTCGGCAACGCTGTCCTCCGTACAGTGAAGTGAGAATCGAATGCCGAGGAAGACGTGTACGCAGAGGTGAGGTAGGGGGCCAAGGAGATCTCAGCTCACATCCGCCGAGATCATATTTTTGGAATTTCTCTCCCTCTTTTCTTCTCTCGCGACGTCCCTGCCAGTGGCTGCACGCCGATTGAAGGATGCCTTCGCCTGGCATTCGTTGCTTTCTATATGTTCGCGGCACTAAAGAAAATATGAAACACCTGCTATGCCACTGTCCACAATTAGACTCAAAGAGACAAGTGTACTTGCCAACGCATTGCGGAAACTGGATGATCGGCCTCTTTCTGTGCAGGGGCTGTTACAGCACTGTCCACTTCCCTCGACAGCCCACAAGGCAGTGAAAGCCCTGTAGTGTTTTTTTGAAGAATGGTGTGAACGCCTCTGACTTGCGGTAGATTTCTACACGCTGCAATGAATTCACTGTATGTCTCTCCCCTTTTCTTTTCCTTCTCTTCCCTCTTTCTCGTCTTTCTTGTCACTTTCCCTAATCCCCAGTGTAGGGTAGTCCACTGAATGTCTTTCTGGTTAACCTACCTGCCTTCTCTCGTTGTCTGCTTCAAGAAGTTAACCTGAGATATTCAGTTAGAAAACAGTTTTCACCAGGACAATAAATGAAGATAACTAACGCCAATCACAACAGCGTAACTTCAGGCGGTATTAATGTAAAAATACTATCTCTTTGCGTTAACACTACAGCATGAAATAGAATAGGCATCTTTTTTTTGCAATACATAGCGATGAAGTGAATTAGTACAAAACCGGCCATCACTCTTTATGTGGTGCGCTGATCGATATAGACTACCAAAGAGCGTCGAGTCTGGCACCCGTTCAGTGCATAAACAGCTAAAGCAGGAATTGACCTCTCATGCATTTTCGAAGCACATCCGGAGGAACACTCGATGTTGCGTCGAGTATACTTTATGCCATGCCATGCGTCCGCGTTTCGTTTGTCTCTCGTCCGTAATGCGGCTCCATGGCGCGTGATTTAGCTGATTCAAGTAGGAAGGGCCACATATGCGTAAGCCGGCTTTGCGTGTGAATATTTTCAAAGTACAGTTACGCGATGGTTAAAACACATTAAGGCTTGAAGTTCCCTGCGATGCGAAAAAAAATCACAGAATATTTAATGAGTGAATCATGATGAGTGGGGCGAAGCGTCCGTCCATCCAGACGTCCATCCATCCATCTTTCCATCCGTGCTTGCGTCCGTCCGCCCATCCATCCGTCCATCCATGCTTCCGTTCATCCATCCATCCGCGCTTCCGTCCATCCATCCATCCGAGCTTCCGTCCGTCCATCCATCCATGCCTGCGTCCATACGTCCATCCGTCCGTCCTTATTTGCGTCTGTCCGTCCATCCGTACTACAATCCGTCCATCCGTCCGTACTTACGTCGGTTCGCCCATCCATGCTTCCGCCGTCTGTCCATCTATGCTTCCGTCTGCCCATCCATGCTTCCGTCCGTTCGTGCATGCTTCCGTCCGTCTGTCTGCCGGCACGTTCATCCGTCCATCCATCCGTCCGCCCGTATGACTCTGTCCTGTCTGTCTGTCTGTCCATCCGTCTGTTCGTCTGTGTCTGTCCCTCCATCCGTTTGTCTGTCTGTATGTCTGTCCGTCTGTTTGTCCATCCGCCCGTCTGTGTCTGTCAGTCCATCAATCCGCCACCCATACGACATCGTGAACTATACGAAAACCACCAACGCCATCCAGTTATATTATTTTCTAGGATAGATGGGTGGATGGATTGATATGGCTGTACCGTTTAGATCGGGCATACACACACAAGGCCATCTATTGACCTGTTCATAAACTAGAGGTGGCGACATACTACTACTACTACTACTACTACTACTACTACTACTACTACTACTACTACTACTACTTCACTACTACTACTACTACTACTACTTCACTACTACTACTACTACTACTACTACTACTACTACTACTACTACTACTACTACTACTACTACTATTACTACTACAGAGGAGGGAACGACTCACAGCCTGGGGAGCTTCGCCCCTAAAACAGACAGGATCCTGTCCCCTGGAACGGCACGGTTATCGCAGCGGCCAGGCTAGGTCTCCTTTGTGCTTTTCTTTTACCATATTGCTATGGCGACAGTTCTGTGTTACGTACACATCTTAACCCGTACATAGTGCAAGCGTGTTCAATAAAATAAACAAGAAAACATGAAGAACACTGCGCCACAGAGAGCCATGCACCGAAAAGAGTAAGAGTGAAAAAAAAGAAGGAAAAAGTTGGGGGCGTTCCGGTGCTATGCAAAGAAAGCGCCCCCTATTATTCCGAGCACATCCATCAGCCAAAGAAGTCTCTGGGCTTCCTTTGCACGCGGCTAAACGACAATTCGCTTCTCCGCTAATCTACTCGTCGCGATTCGATCACCAACGCTGCTGGACGGAGGCTGCTGCGTGGCTCGCAGAGAGGGAAAACATACCACAGTAAGTAAGTTTTACAGAGAAAAGAAATACAAAATGGCAACCAAAGCTTCGCGGGCACATGGCGGCGTGCGTGATCGAGCGGGCGGCGGCGTTGTAAAGCGTCTTTGATCAATGGCGGCTGCGCACACTCATGGCCCGATAGTAGAGCTTTCATGCACTCACATGCAGCTCTGAGAGAAAGGGGTGAACGAGCGTGAAATATCCACATACACTCTTGCATATCGACTGCCATGAGCGATTGCGTTTCGTTTATAATCTGTACTCATCGTCACAACTAGTGAGCAGTGTGCTAAAGAAGCTACAAAGGATAATTTGTAAAATAATGAAACTGGGCTTGCTAAAAAACAACTCATTGGTTCAATCGGTAGACATATTAACAAAGTTCTTCAAAATAGTCACCTAGGGCATCGGCGCACCGCTTGCAACGTGACTCCCACGCTGCAAATTATCACTGAAATTCATCTAGCATAACCCCATTGTGAATGAGGAAGGCGGGAACACCGTCGAAACGGTGACCTTTCAGGCTTTTCTTGAGCCTTGGTGAAGCTCACACCAGGGTCCCAATTGAAGCCCCGCAGACTTACTAATTGTATTTATCAATTAAAAAAATTCTCATCACGTGACCCAGTCTAACTATTTTATTCACAAACCTTGAAGTGGAGGAGGCTCAGTAATAGAATTGTATAAATATGACCGTTAAAAAGAAGCAAACACTCGCATGATTATGCGCGCTGGAAGAGGTTATTAGGTAGAGAATACCACGCTGTCCTAATTGTTTTACCTGATTCTTTCCACAATACTATACCCTTACAAGGTCGCAACAGTTTTGCATTACAACGCTGTTGGCTCCCTATACTTCCCAGCAAATGACCCGTTTAATCTTTATCAGAGCGACGTTCGACGTTGCTGCATAGAGTTTGCCGCAAATAATTGGCCACCCTCGAATAACCCTCGTATAGGCTGGTGACCTACACAAACTTTGCCGAAAAAGCTCTCTTACGGCAGGATACTTCATTTTCTTAGTTTGATTTCTTCAGCGATATTGAAAGCTACGCTTAGCGCCCTAATCCTGTCTTTCTATTAGCTCGGCTCTTCGTATCGCAATCTGTTAACAAAAGCGAAGTGGAAAATTTGTTTTTGCTGGTCATATACGTGAACCTTGGTGATAAACGTGGTATCACGCAATGCCATTAAACGTATTTCTTCAACAACAACAAAAAAAAACTCACAAACGTTGCATTGCCGCAAGCGTACCCTTGAAATACGTTTTAGTGCATATGAGTGAGAAATGGTCCCTGCAGAAAGGGGAAAAATTTGCACATCACATCCGCTTTGGGAATGTATTTCACGCCAAGTAGTCTACTTGCCGCTGTCCTATGCACATCTGTATTATTTAAGCATGCGCTTTTAAATTCTCGGTTTAGGCTTTTTCTGATCAAAAGCACATGAGGCACAAAGTCATGCAATCTTTAACAGCAGTTCAATTAGTATTAGGTAAATATCATGTCATATACTAAATATATAAAAAGTGACACAAGTTGGCAAAAGATGAAATGAAAAGCAGCCCACAAACCACGCCCCAGCTGTTTAGGCGCTGACAAAATCAACGAAACTGTTTCTTGAAACACAGGAAATTATTCGCAAGTATACATCATGCGCTGCAAGGTTGCCAATATGAAGGAGGCAAAAATGAAACAGGAAATAAGCATTTTAATGGCCTACACTAAAAACCACCGTACCTACTGTTATGTTTCTTTTTTTTCCCTACCCACAATGCTGGGTAACTAACTGAATGACTGCCTTTTATCTCAGAGGAGCTGTGCAAAACCTGCAGCGATGGCGGATTTTGCCTCTCTTATTTCAATTACTCTGTTTGTTGCTAACCTCTTCAACTTTTACACGACACGTGATAATGCAGTTTGAACGATGCTACAACTCCCGTCTCACAAGACAAAGTAGGCACGCATCAAAAGGCTAACGGCGAGCGCAGGCAGGTATATCGAAGACCACGGGGGTCAAACATACCTCTTTTACGATGGTGGCAGAACAAGAGCGCTATTGCATGCTCCCTACTGGGCTTAATTTCACGCCACAACGGCTGGAAATGAGCGCAATTCGTTACACGCTCCTAGCATGATACGCTTTTGGAAAGAACACATTAACCTCTATTGCGGTGCCCCGCACACACCCCGAATGAGCCGTCTGGGGCGCTGAAGATCTCATCGTTCCGTCAGAAGACACGGTCACTAGAATAATTAATTTACTCGATACCAGAATCACTTGAGTGACGACTGCAGCGGCAAATGTCGGCAAATTCTCAAATCTTTATAGTCCCGTACATAACATAACAGCGCGCACGTTAACACCACATGGTAAAAAATTTCGGAGTCCTCTAATACGGCTTACATCATAATCATGCGTGGTTTTGGGTCGTAAAACCCCTAATAATATTATAATAGTGTGTGCGTTCATTAGACACACGTTCCTTCTTTATTCATGATCATCATGTGTGTTCTTTTTCATCATCTCTTGTGAGAACACGATGAACTGCGGTTGGCGCCTCGGGTTTGGTTACATCGCGTGTCCTCAGAGCCTAATAGAGGTCGCGTTAACTGCTGGTTGCATAGAAACACGGATAGCTGCCTCCAACCAGCTGGGAGACATTTTACAGCACAGATGCTACAGTGAAGGTTCGCCATATATATGAGACAAAAAATTATCATCATCATGAGCCAACATCGACTCAATCACCGCCAAAACACTCGATGCTGATGGTTAACAAGAGAATCTGAAGCGTGCGGCCCCCTATCGGTGTTTGCCACCCGTGTGCTCTCTTAGTCTTTAGTGCACCAACGTGGTAAGTGAAGGATATAGCCCAACTTTTGTGGCACATGCGCACTATAGCCCTGTGCAATGTCTGCTAATATCAGTAGACGCCGTCGACATACTGGGGCGCTTGTAGTGACGTCGCGGTGCGTATAGGCTCCACCCAGCCTCAATCGCACCACTACCATCTATGACCACTGGACAACTGGCGCAGCGGCTGCAAAGCTGCCTCCAAGCACAGCGCGTTGGGGAGCCTCTCTCGAGCACTGTGCTCGGAGGAAGCTTGGCAGCTGCTGTGCCAGTGGTCACGTGATCAACGAGGGCAGTGGCCAGCATTAGGCTGTGCGGCGCATACGCACCACGACGTCCCTGCAAGCACCCCAGTATGTCGACGGCGCCTATCCAATGTTAGCAGACATGGAATAATTCTACAGGAGAGCAAGCATATAGCCATTCATAGTATAGTATATACTTAGAAGGACGGAAGCTTGGGCGAGTTTGTATGACATTAAGGAACAACTTTCAAGAGCAAAAAACAAGGACCGAAGAGAAGAGTAGACAGGACGAGCGCTACTTGCGCTTCAAATTTGTTCTTTTATGTAGTATATATAGTATAGTATAGTATAGTATAGTATAGTATAGCAAAAGTGGGAATGGACAGGTGAGAAGGTAAAGACAAGCCATGAGCCAGCACTACATAGGTGCACAGAAGCTCTGCTGTGAGCCAGTTTTGAGCGACTTATGACAAGATGCGCTATAGTTTATCTTTTTTTTTCAGGTGTACCTGGCGCTCTCGTAAGCGGATTGTTATCCTTGGCATGTAAGCTTAAAAGGGACAATCGTATAACTCCCATACGTCACATGGCGACACAGCACCGTGAGACACGCGTGACACATCTGGCGACACTTTTTGAACCAACACACCAAGGATGACAAAACGCCATCTAAAAAGATTGCTCCGCCTATATAAAAGAACAGCTGGCTCTCCAGTAATTGACCGAAGCATAACTTGGTTAACAGCGAAGCAGATTGGTTGGCCCCGCACCGTCGCGCCATCTCTGAACAGAAGTGTCGTGAAACCAGTGCAGGACAACTCTCGGATCTCTGGCGTTTAAAAGAGCACAGACAATCCTGTACACGCGCTAAAGATTTACAGTTAGGTCTATGATACCCCGAGTCTGATTTAGCAAAAGCTTTATTATGAATGACAATTAATGCCTGAGCTTTATTTGTCTGAACGATGTTGCAAACGAACTCGGAAGAAGCATCTTTTTTTAGTAACTCCTTGAGCCATATCATACAGTGAGCTCTTCTACAAAGAGCTGGGAGTGAGAGTGCGCCTTTCATAATTCTGGACTGATGTCATTTCATTCTAGCAACGATGCCCGAAAAACGGCTTTCAGTTTCGGCTCAGCCATTCAGCCTGTATTCCTGTTCGCCCAACCTCCACAGTACATGGAATTCTCCTTCGTCAGCTCCTACTATCACTTCATGCGTCTGGTTGACCTCCCTGCCTTTCATTTCTTCCCTTCCTCCTCCTCCTCCATCATATCAGCCCTCGCGGATCAGTGTATTCAAATAGGATTAGCACATACCAACCAGCTCAAGCTTATATTTCTTAGCCTTTATGGACAACACGAAACAAGTTCTAAAGACAACGTAGTGCTCCCGTGCGGATGAAATCGCCTTGATCTTTTCACAAACGTGATTGTACCCCCAAAGTGATCCGACTCAAAGTATCTCTTAAAAAAAAGGATCGACTATTCACAGTGATAAGCAACGCTGACCACCGAAATCGTACATACCGTTGAACTTTCAGGTCGCCATTTAAACATCGGGCTAGAAACATCACACCAAGTTATCTTAAAAATAGGTTGCATTAGTGAACCATGCCCCGCCGCGGTGGTCTGGTGGCTAAGGTACTCGGCTGCTGACCCGCAGGTCCCGGGTTCGATTCCCGGCTGCAGCGGCTGCATTTCCGATGGAGGCGGAAATGTTGTAGGCCCGTGTACTCAGATTTGGGTGCACGTTAAAGAACCCCAGGTGTTCGAAATTTCCGCAGCCCTCCACTACGGCGTCTCTCATAATCATATGGTGGTTTTGGGACGTTAAACCCCACATATCATCATCATCATTAGCGAACCATCTATAATGCATATTTAAAAGCATAAAACTATGATTCTTGCACCACGCTTCTTACTACGTAACCTTTTTCCAGAATTAAAATAGAAGCCCTAGAGCGAGATTGTGCCACTTGTTTGAAATTACAATGCGGTTTTGATGTAACGAAACGAAGTTGGAACAGGATGCCATGCATCGCTGACCATGTGCATTACGTCCTGGTCTTTTAGAGGCCAGCGGTCAACCTGTCAAGAAAGAGGCACGCTGCATAACGTATACTAACGCAGTATTTGCGTGTAAATACCCATACGCCGTGGTTTCAAGGACGTGCACGTCGACGACAGAACGTCGTACGTAGTTCGTTCATTCATTCATTCATTGTATATATCACTTTTTTCAAAACACCGTGGTCATTCATTACAGACAGCTGCCATTTTTGCGTGGCACTTACACGCTCGTCTGTTGACCCGCAGATCATATGCGATCAAATACCCGACGCGGCAGCCGCATTTCCGAAGGATGCGCAGATGCTCGAGGCTTTTAAGCTTATGTTTCATTGCACGTTATGGAGCCCCATGCGTTTGAAATTAAGGAGCCTTCCACTAAAACGTCGCTTATAATAACATCGTGGTTTGGGAGCCACAGACCCCAGTAAATTGTTACACTTCACATCCACATGAACAAAATGCACATTACAGGCGCAAAACATTTCACAAGCCCGCTGTCGCGACCTGCGCAAGTACAAGAAAAGAAATGATTATCACAGCCGCATGGGTCCCAGCCACGTTTCGCGACATATATCCACTTCAGCCAACACCGCTTCTCGATCGAGCACAAGCGAATCGACGAGGCGGCAACTTACCATCGCTCGAGGCTGCCGACCAAGCGGCAATTACCGATGACGTGTCAAGCTGTCACGCGCCTGTCACACGGCTGCATCGAACAATCGACGTCACCCGGCGACGCCTAACCAGCGGATACACTCATCATTCTCTGCAAACTATCACCGCATCAGCCGCCTATAGCGCACGTCAACGCGCTCGGCGTGCTTCCTTTCTGTACGTGTAGTTATACAGTAATAATTACTTACGCACGACTTCGAGACTCGAACAGAAAAAAATAGTTAGATGAGTGGCACCAGACGCCCTAGTAGTATACAGCTAGATGTCACTAGACATAAAGCGTGACACCGACACAGTGGCACTCTCTGACTGAGTGGCGGTGGTAGTAACCAAGGTACCCTGATAACTGGCTTGTTTTTTTTTTTTTTTCGAGCGAGATAATAAAGCTGTGCCAAAGCATGCTGCGAAAAAATCCATTAGTTGGGATGAGTTTGGTGAAGTGCCAATGAACACTAGAACATTGTTCTGTAAAGAGGATAGCTTTGGCGACGAGTAGCATATAGCTTCTAGGATCTATTTTTCATTCCTTAAGTGAAAGTGACTGCACCGTGTCTAACTGCTAACAAAATGAAAACCGAAGGGATATTCCTTGTTATTGGTCGCACAACTTCGCATTCTGTAGAATGTGTCTCAATCTGCGCCTGTTTCTTACACTTCAGCATTGCTGGTTTCCTTCAGTATACATATGCACGTAGCATGAAGAATCATTAAGCAAACAATACATCAATTAATGAATATACTGTAAAAGCACCAAACGCTGCCACAATACAATAAGTTATCTTCCTACAAGCACAGGTTCACTTAGCACGTGTAGCGGATTCCTTGCCAACATTTTAACGCACTTACACGGACCGACAAAGGTTTATCAGCTGTGCCACGGAAAAACAAAAATGCGCTTAGGAAAAACTTTTATTCCAATAGCAATTGTATGGACACTCTTGGCTGGATTTTGCCGTGGACGTGGGCGTCAGTGACCACCGTTGTTAACCGTATATGAGTATGTATCTTTATATACGAGAATGCAAGAAAGAAAACATTCTAGAAAAAAAAAAAAGACTCTGGCGCGTGGAATCGAACATCCAACCGATTGCTTGTGAGTGGGTGGGGTTAGCCAGTAAGCCACGAAGGAGCACCTCTTATATCGTTGAAGCGGCAAGCTATTTATATTTATCCCTTACCACAGTCGATGCCGATCTCGGGGAAACTATATTCTTTTCAGCAATTTCAAAGAGATGACACAATCAGCGCGCATCGCCCGATCGTGACGACGCGGCGATGCGCGCTTATTTCCCACGCGTATACTTTGCCCCACGGAGGGGTAGGGGTAGACGCTCACCGTTGCGCGCGCTTATCTCGCGATGGGGAGAATCGTACGCCTTGGGCTTTCACCGGAACGATTCCGTTGTAGTTGATGATTTGTGGGGTTTAACGTCCCAAAACCACCATATGATTATGAGAGACGCCGCAGTGAAGGGCTCCGGAAATTTACACCACCTGGGGTTCTTTAACGTGCGCCCAAATCTGAGCACACGGGCCTACAACATTTCCGCCTCCATCGGAAATGCAGCCGCCGCCGCCGGGATTCGAACCCACGACCTGCGGGTCAGCAGCCGAGTACCTTAGCCACTAGACCACCGCGGCGGGGGCGATTCTGTTGTAGTTACCGGGCGCACAAAGGTCACTGCACTCACGGCAGAATCTCAGTTTGCGAAGAGAGCGCGCTTTTCAAACATGCGAGACACTTTTTCGCGTTCATCTGTACCTGTGAGTAGGTTCCGTGCGTCATCTGTGCGTGAGCAACGCGGTGCACGTTTCGTTCTGCTTGCCATTATTCGACTGACATTCCAATTTGTTGCTATCGCATTCGTTGCTTCGCCTTCGCAGCAAAGCTGTGACTATTTTGGTACTGTGATTAAGATTGCGCAGTGTCTGCCACTGCTGCATTCTTCGCGAAAGCTTCTTTAAAATAGCTTACCTTTACCACTCCTTGCATGGTTATGAGGACGCAATTCTTCAATGATAATTTTAAAAACTGTGATTATCAATTCTGTGATTCTCTCCGCGCTGCTCAGCATAAAAGCCCAGGTGAAAACGGTCGCTGAGGGTTCGTAATGGCGGATTATCCTCCCGTGTTCAATTTTTCGATCGTCCTCCGTGCTGCATAGACTATTTTACGGACAAGTTTGAATGCCGCCATGTTGGGCTGTTAACCTACGTGTTTTGTATCTTGAATAACTACACGAACAGTGTCAAGATGGACGCATTCGCATCAAGACGACCGGGTTTGTGTACACGGTGTTCCATGACCCTAATATTTGATGTCACGATACACGAAAAAAAAAATTAAGAAAAATCGGGTTTACAGCGCGAGATGGCGGAGTCCAGATGTCTCATAGAAAATAGTCAATAGTTTACCCAACTCGTGAAAAGAGTTTGTCGAAATGTTCGCGAGTGTCTTTCGGGCGCGATATTTCAGGCGCAGGTGGTGGCGAGCGACTCCACGGACACGCTCTGTCGAGCGCGACAAGAGGACAAGGAAACAAATGGAAAACCAGAGAGACATGTGCTCGATGAGAGTCTGCGACAAGGCAGACACGAGGCCGTACAATAATGAGCGCGTACTTCTTCCAATTTAAATCGGTGCCGCAGCCGACGGGGCAGGCCCATTGACCCGGAACGAACGGTTTTCAATTGTTTGACGTCGACGACGGAAGTGCCGGCGCGCTTCGCCGAGTGGCGGTTCCAAAGGGATGCCCCCACGCGTATAGACCTATTCCGTGTTTGTAAACAGCGTTAGGCGCCGTCGAGATATTGAGGCGCTTGTAGCGACGTCCCGGCACTCAGGCTCCGCCCTACCTAAAGCTCGCCACCGCCCTCTATGGTGGAGTGACGAGTGCCACAACAGCTGGCTTCTCCCCGAAGCGCCGAGCTACCATCACAATTAATCTTCATTTAGCGGACATTGAAATGACAGAGATCACACTTTCAAAGCTCCGTGAATGATTTTTCTCGTTAACTCTTCAAAGAGTCAAAGTATATCATTAGCCTTAGTCCCATATGTCCATCATCCAATGCCTTGCCAGGTTATGTTTCTCTCTCGCTCTCTCTTTTTTGCTTCTATCGTTTTATCTTTGCAATACTTGCACATAGCATTTGTATACACGCTTGTATATGCCTATTGCTGCATCAAAAGTGTATATAACATGTACTGCCTACATTTAAAATAACTACGCCTTACCTATATTGTTGTATTCTGTGTGAATAGGACGAGCTACTGCTACCATTGTCATGGGTTCTGTTACCGCCACTACCTCTGCCTGGTGTAACTGGGGGTGGCAACTCAGTCCTTTTTTAACCCCTATCTCGTGACTCCTATCCTATCTCGTGACCTGTGTATTAGTGCATCACCCCGCATTTATTATTATTATTATTATTATTATTATTATAACCTCAGCGACCTTGATGGTACTTTTGTGGATTTTTATGAGCCGTGTGCGTTCATGTGGGCCATCTAATGTGGTATTCCTTTGCCATTCTTCATTTTTTCAAAATGTTCAGTTTAAAGCAACGTTTTTAGAAAAGTTGGTTTAAAGGCAGTGATCATGGTGTCTGTCCGCTCTTTTTCGTCCGTCTTTGTTTTCAGCGCTTTCAAGTCATTCCGCGATGTCACACAAACTCGGCCCAAGCTTCAGTGCTCCCAAGTTTACACAGATCAGCCAGTTTCCAGCCAATACATTGCATTACTGAGCGAACGTCAGTGCCATTTGTGAGCTTGAAAAAGAACACGCTGATCTAAGGCCCGGTCGAATAGTTCTTCAACGGCCGTCAGCTGCGCTGTCACCATCGGACATGCGCACGCAGTAGCACCTTCTATTGCAATAATTCCAGCTGCGCTTGACGGACCATAGCGCTACACGGACGGCCACTGGGCAAACAGCGAATCCATCTCTGCTTGCAGCCGCCTGCCGCAAGCGACGCGTGAAAGCGATCGGCTATTTTCGACATGCCGGTCGCCCATCTGCGTCCGTCCGAGCACAACGGCTGCCAATGCTCTCGCCCGCTTAGCCATTGCACAGCAATGTTGCCAATGGCTACGTGGGCGAGAAAGTGAAACGAGGCCTTTGGGCTCGGGAGTAGCGCCACATTTTGATGTCTGCCGGCCCGCTACAACACCGCCATCTCGTAGGAGGTCCTCCTATTCGAGGGCCGGTGGCCGACGCAGCAAGTTTAACGATCTCGAGAACTGTATGATGGGGGGCTAGTTGGTAGGACATTTAGGAAAATTATAACTGCGCTAAAAAAGAGACACGAGAACTAAGTGGACAGGACGATCGCAGACTAACAACTGGTTTATTGGAAAAGTACACCACCCTTTTTGAAGCAACTAAACGCATGTGCAAAGACAAACGTGACAACGTGACAGGTTCCAAGACTTCTATCAACTAAATATGAGATCTCGCTCTTTGCTGGAAAGATACACGGATGAGTCACTGACACACTTATCAGGCCCGTGTCTAGCTATCCAAGATGCCTCCAAGATCTCTCTTGCTCTTTGGCTTTTGGCTCGTCCTAACACTTTGGAACTGCTGAAGATGGGCTTGCATCCTTGCGCGCATACGCCAAAATGAACTGGTAGATGCTTCCCACTCCTGTCTCCTACAGAATCATCATGCTCCATCAAGCGCATACTAATACACCTTCCAGTCTGCTCACACACACCATTCCACAGGTCAAAAGGAACTCGTACTTTGTTTCAAAAAGCATGGTGTACTTTTCAATAAACCAGTTGTTAGTATGCGTTCGTCCTGTCCACTTCGTTCTCATGTCTCATTTTTAGCAGAGTTGTAATTTTCCTAAACATTAACGATGTTCGGAGAGCTAGCATGCTGTCCTTTTGGAATACAACCTCGGTGATGCTTGCGGGCACCCGGGCAGAGATGTTTACGCACGCATGGGCATTCGGGGGTTGTGTGTCCCCTACGTCTTGAGCACATGTCAGGTATGCAGCCGTGTACGTGGTAGGAATCCCACTTCGATAGGAGGCCGACAAAGACCCAACGTAAAAGGGGACAGTTGGGAAGCTACTAGCCCTCTTCTGGGAGAGGTACCCGGCTCTGATTTATTGTGTATAACCAGAGGGAATCCTTTCGGCCGGCTGTAACCTTTTTACCCACCACAGCCTTGGTGAAATAGTTGAGCATCCGCCGCTGCTGTGGGAGGCCGAAAATTGCTGCGGCCAGGCACCTACTGGTTAAATTGGTACAAGCGCACTTCTGGCCTGGTACTCTGCAGAAAAAAGTTCATAGCTAGTAGCTTGAAAGGGCACCCATCCTGTGGGAAAGTGGCTGTATGGGAGCACAAAACCTAAAATTAAAGTCATTCTTTTTTTTTCTTTTCGGCGAGCATGTGAAATAAAACATTAATGACACAGAGCCAACGGTCAGGTCCCAACAAAGTGGGGCGAGTGAAAGGCCTTGGAGACCGGAATGCCAAGGCATATGTTGAGAGAAAAGAAAATGATGTGAAACAGAGGCGCTCAAGTCTCTCGGCCGGCCCCTCTGTCAGCGAGGCGGCAGGAGACCGCAATGTTTGGCGCCTCGTACCGCAAATCCCTGGTCGCATCAAACGGCTTGCTCTCTGCCGCCCAGCGATCCTCCCCAGCCGACCATCATGCACTTCTTCGCTGTGGTAGTATACGAAAACGCCCCTCCTTCCCTCTTCCTCCCTCCTTCACCTCCTTTCTCCTTTTCTCCTTCTTGTTTCGAGACATACGGCAGCGTAACTCACGGGAAGAGAGCGCGGGCCACTCAAGGCAGGGTAGCATAGAGAAGGCGTATAGTGTATGACGAAACAACGCATGGCTTCAAACGAACACACCACACGCCGCGGCGCCTGCCCGACGCGAGCGGAAAAGCCACCGCCTATAACACGATTTGCGGGCTCCTCCGCGCACCTAAAAAGCGCACGGAGAAAGGACCCAGCAATGGCGCAGAGCAGCGCTCTCCCGCTTTATTTCCACCGCAGAAGAAGCAGCAGCGCTTGCACTTTACACACTGCCATGCCCACACCAGGAGCAGTCGTGTTCGGGCACCCCTAGCAGCTCAAACAGACTAACAGGCCAACGCGGTGACCGAGCCTGGGGCCGGCCTTGAGCCATTGACTTTCATGAGCTGACGCCACACGGCCGAGCTGTTGCTCTTCCGGAGAGCACACGCCATCCGCGAAGGGGCTCGAGCACCACTCCGTTGACCGACTCGAGAGGAACCACCGCGTCCACTCCACCAAACGGCTGCACCACCACCTCCGCGCTTTTTTTCTCTCGCCTTTGTAAACTCCACAGCTTCTCCACCGCGAAGGAAGCGCACGCGATGGTACCTGCAAAGCTACCAGGATTTGTGTACGAGGCAGCCAGGCAAAGTTTATACGCGCGGAACGGGCCACCCACGTTTCGTGGAAGGTGCGAGAACTCGCGTCCGAACAGTTGGCGTGCAAGTACCTCACGTAGGAGGTCGCGAAATCCGGTCTGCGGAGCGCGCCGTTTCACAAAGCTAAAAAAAAAAGATAGCAGCATCTCGTGCGCCGCGCCGCGCAGCAGCCATCCCCACACAGGAATGGCTTCTGCGCCGCACGGAAGTGACGTCACTTAAAAAAATATCACCTAAAGCTAGTTAAACGTGTAAATTATTCGTGCGTAATGCGCTAAACCTACAAAATTTTTACTAAACATGTGTTTAGCGAGTCAATTAGCTTAGGTTTGTTATTTAAATACATATTACAAGTATTTTGAATACAGGGGGCGCCATGGGCACTGCGGCTGCGAAAGGTAAACACAGCGAGATGGTAGCCGCCTGCGATGTGTTGATGGTGAAAACTCCGATGAAATCGTGGCCATGGCCTAGGCCACTCCCAAGGAGGACTGGAGTGTCGTCGCTGCTTCATGTGATTGCTGGATGCTTAGTTGAACCTGGTGGTTGGAGCTAGCGGGGCCATCCACCGAGCCGCAGCTTCATCTGAGTGTGTGCGCCATAAAGTTTCTCAGTATGATGTGCGGATTACAGTCGTTGGACGTACTGCATTTTCTAGATTGCAACGCCAAGCGTGGTGTTGTCAAAGGAGAAAGTGTTCTTGCTGCCGAGTTTTGCTTGTCGCGAAGGACAAAGTCGACGATGAAATAAATGCTTTCGCAGGGTTCACGTGTGACTGACCGGACGCACATGCATGAAACCCCAGTGCGTCGGCGAAGTGTTCATACGATGAATGGAAACAACTTTATTGTAATGTTCTTACGAAGCCTGTGATCTCCGAAGGCCAGAGCTACTGCATTGTTGTCTGTTTTGTCAAGTGCGAACACGTACGGCAGTTCTCCTCCGTTGCTACGTGAATGCTCCCGTGCTGTCACAGGCCGCGCGTGTTATTGAGCAAGGCAGACAAGCTGTTTTGTAGTTAGATGGGCTAACGCCGTCGGCACTTGCCCTTGGGCATTGTTTATCAAGTGCTGATCGCCTAGAACATTGCGGTGACACGTCAGTATTTTTAAAGAAAGCGGCCTGCCGGTTACCTCGTTAGGTGATGGTACACTGAGCGACATAAAAAAAGTTGCCCGAGACTACGTTGCAGTGCACCTTTCTGTCATCAAAACTTTGATAAACCGTGGAAATCCACATTCCTGTGCCCAAGAAACCAATGCAGCCAGCTGCATTCGATTTTTTTGTGTTTTTTGCATCTCGCCGATTAAGAGCACTAATTCGCAAAACACTTTATCATAATAAATATAGTCAATCCTGCAAAAGTCATCGAAGATCCAATATTAAAGGGCTTGTGGACGGGACCACCACCACCAGCAGCAAGTCGGGCTAATGAGGAGGCGCAAATGTTAAAACAATACATGCGTGAACAAAAGAAAAAAAAGTTTCGATAACTGCAATGGGACTTGAACCACCGACCTCACCAGTTCATGTGTTGCTTTAACCAACTACGCCACAGCTGCCGATCGGCTTGAGATGACAAACAAGCCGGTTTTGTATTGTTGTCACGCTAAACCTAAATAACATTTTTGTTCATTTTTTTGTATGGACGTAATTTTAACGGCTTTTATCGTTATGTCTAGACGTACCGCTAGACACTCCCGACTATTCAAACAAAGCGCCTAACCGGAAAATGCACACGTCACTTCCGTGCGGCGCAGCAGCCGTTTTTGTGTGTGAATGGCTCGTGCGCCGCGCGGCGCAGCAGTCTTTGCCAAAAAAGATATCGAACATAAAGTTTAATACACGCATTCGAAAACAGCGCGAAGTGTACCTCATATGCACCTCTAAGAACATGACAAGACGCACCACAGCCGCTTGTGAGAAGCACTCGTGGAAACCTGAATGTTTTTTTTCCGAATAAAATACTCTGTTGGACACGTTGGTTCGTTCTGAAGTAGATTTGAGCGCAAACGGACAACACACAAGAAGAGAGGACTACTACATAGCGCTCATGTAAGGATCTTTACATGAGCGCTATATAGTCGTCTTCTCTTCTTGTGTGTTGTCCGCTTGCGCTCGAATCTACTTCAGAACGAACCAACGCGCCCAACAGAGTATTTTATTCGGAAATGTACACGACCGCTCAACGCGAAGATTGTCAGGCACGAGATTCCTTAGAACATATCCTATGGGAACGCCACGGATTAAAACACAGTATTTAGAACGCGGCCTCCACGAACAGCCTCCACGCGCGCTGGCGGGCCGCGCTGCTCAGTTCAACCAAAAGCTATCGATCCTACCTCCCTAACACGCCGAATAAAACAATAAATTACATTCCATCCATGCAGCTCGTTAAACGCTTGCGACAGTATACATACCGTTATCATACCAGCGCTGCGGTTGCTATGACCGAAAGCAAACCGGGACAAAAAACATTCGGAACTGTATTGCGTCGAGTGCGATTCTGACACATAGCATGAATACTGTCACGTGAAAAGACTGGGTGCGCGATATCCTAAAGAAATGCTACATTTATCAGTCAACATTTTATGCGTGTCAAGAAATAGTTTGTAAAAGCAGAATCGCAGCAAATGCGTTTAAGTAACAATACGATGCACGTGTCATGACGAAAACTTGTTGGTCAGTACATTCTATCACAGTAAAACAGGTGAGCCCCTCTTCAATCTACGCTTGCGCCTTACTGCTGTTGAACAAGATAATTTGTACCTGACAGTGTTTTCCTTTTCGAAAAACATGGCTCTAACCAAAATGACAGTATAATTCTGCATATTTAACAAGCACCTGAATGCCAAGTAAAAATGCTGGTTTGTCTCGATACGGCCAAAAAACGATGCCCTACTGCGTTGCTATCAAGCTATTTCTTTCTGCTACGACAAAATATTGCGAACCGGCGTGTGTTGGCGCTCCACATAACATGTCGGAGTACGAGTGACGAATGTTAGTGCTCCCATGGCAGGATCCTCTCTCCTTTTTTTTTTGAATGAAAAAATTGTCACGTGATACAAAGCAAGACGCTCCATCATTCTGGAGAAGCAAAGCACTGATGACAGAACGCCAGATCCGACGAAATTTCGAGACATGTATTTGTTATTATCAGACGAAAAGAATGACAGACAGTTTGCCGAAGCAGTCTTCTATCCTTTCTTTTTTGAGCGTGCCGGGCTTCTTACACGTGATGTGCGCTTTGAAAAAGAGGGCAGCCAGCCGCCGCACTCATTTGTCAGCCCGCGGGTCCCGTCGCACCACGACCGGCGAGCCCGCGTTTGTTCGTCAGAACGGTTTGTCTCTCTCCTCTCGGCCTGAGCAGCGGGCCAAACCGCAGGACTCTCAGGCGACGGCGGGACAAAAAAGAAAGAGAAGCACTTGCAACAACCAGCGCCAATGGACCGTGCACGCACGTTCAGCGTGGCGGTTGATTAGATTACCGCCTCGGCGAGGCACCTTCATAAGAGGCGCCTGCAGGAACTCGACCGAGATTGCCCCCTCGCTCTTCACGACCCCCCATCAACCAGGTTTGCCATCGCACATCCCAACACTGGCCCCGCGAAGCCTTTACCCGTGCAGCAGCGCGGCGCCAGCAACACACGCTGAAAACCACGCAGGGGTGCGCTTGTCTGCCCAGCTTCCCATTTCCATGCAGGGCACTGGTCTCTCCCGTAAACTTACTACGCGTCCCTCGGTGGTATATTTAACTTGCTTCTTTATTTATTTTCTTTCTTTCACTTCTTATCTCTTCCTCTTTATATTACACAGACACACGCACTTGATCGCATGCACACACATAGCGAGGAAAAGCCCATCAGTCTGCACCACCTCTGCGTAACGGGTAGCTACAGTGGCCACCGTATACCTAAGAGCACGCCATTCCACGTTCTCAAGAAAAAGGCTTAGAAGCGCTTGCACCCCACTTCTTGCTGCGTGCTTTACTCCTTGTCACGCTTTACATCTTTCTCATTCCGATTGGCCCCTTCAATCTGTTGCCGCCGCTCTCCCCTCGCGCTTCTATTACGCGCAAAGGCCGCGAGGGAAGGTTTTCCCGTGGCGGGGGCTTCACTGCAGCGCAGCGTGCGCTTCCGCCGCTTTGACGGCATCGGAAGTTTTATCGAGGCAACGACGAAAAGCGAGCGCTTCCCCTTCCGCCAAACAAACGCCGCATCCTCCCGCCATGCCGAACCCCTTAACGGGTGGCCGGCCGCTTGTCTGCGGACGACAGTGTAGTACAAACCGGGAGTCCCGGGTATCCACTGGGGCGCGCTCAACGATGGCCCGACACGACCGGAAGGGAACCATGAACGCGTGCTGCGCTTGAAGAGACTCAACTTTATAAGCTGAAAGAGATGACGATGGAGGGGGCGAGTGAAAAGATGATGCGTATATGGGAAGAGGAGAAGCACTTTCGAACGATGTCTCGTTTCGCGAATCTATACGGAACGCTCGCGCTGCTTGTCGACGCTTATGTAGCCACTCGTCTGAGCCCTCACTGAAGGCAATCACCGACTTACACGCAAGGGGCCCCCGAGGCATGCACATTGAAATGAATTAGGAGTGTACATCTCCATCAGCGTTGTATAGAGTGCACTCTTCGAGGAAGAAATCTTTAGCGAAACACAGACAGGAGACGGATATGTCACTTTGTTTCAGTCTGCGGAAGGAAAACGAGTGAGACGCGTTGCTACTGCATATTAATTAAACCATAGTTCTATTACCTAAAGGAGTTATTAAACTCAATACCTGACAAAAAAACGGTAAAGACGCGGCTTACCACTTGCGTCAATGTACGAATTTTGCACAAGCTGAAAAGACATACTGCGTTACCTTTCCCTAATTACTGCACATGAATGATAGAATAATACCGCGAATTGTAAATAATGACGCTCGTATATGCGACAGATACAAAGTGCACTGTCAGGTGCGACTCTTTATAATGCAAAATAAAAGTTCAAAAAACCGACAAGGCCGGCATGGTAACGAAGTCGCCGCGATAAGGCAAGTCTAGCTCATTTGCACGCGACATTAGTTGCACATCGTCGCGCGAGGCTATGCGATCTCTCAGCCACGCTAGCCTCCTTAAGTTATTCATCACCCAACGCCTTTTCGTGAGGCCAAACTTAAGAGAGTGCGTAAACGGGGCACCCAACGTAGTTAAAAGGCTACGCCACAAAAATAAAATGAACGTTTCTACGACACGACGGTGATAAAAAAATTTAAAAAGATAAAAGCGAGAAGATCCTTAGTCGAGAGATCATTAGGGAAAACCAAAGTTTCACTTTGTTGAAACTCCATTCTTCTTTCAGTCAACACGACACCCCGCCGCTCATTTGCCAGCTAAGCGAAGTTGGGGGCGACGGTCTCTCCTCCCCTTTCTGATCCTCCTTACCCCATATCCCTCTTTTTTTCCCTCTCTCCCAACCTTATTTGCAAACTTCTCCACTTAGGGTCTCTTACGAAATTCGAGCCGGCTAGACGCTTTCCCAACGCACGGAATGCAGCGCGCTGCTGCTTTCTCAAGACCCGACACTCAAGACGCTCATTATTACGATCATCAATATTATTGCGCCCTGTATTATTTCACCAGAGATCGTCACTAGCTTCACGCCGCCGCCGTCGCCGCTTCATCACCGCGCCTCGGCGCCCAGCCTCCTCCTTAAAACCTCGCAACACCCTCAGTATCGTCCTGACACAATACACGCGCGATCGGTGCAAACTTTGCAAGTGCACGGTCATACACGCTTTTCGCAAGGCCCTTCTCTTTCTTTGATTATTGTCATTTGAAGCAGAACCACCAGCATCGCCTGTCGTGCCGTTTCAATGTTCTAGAGGCAACACATCGGCAAAATAAAAAAAAGAAGAAAGGAAGACTTTTTCTCTCCCACGTTACTTCGTTAAGCAAACAGTACTCCGGCGCGTGAGCGCCACGAAATGGAGGCGGGTAAAGATTTTCTTTCTTGCCCGGGCCGCTGCATGCGTTCGTGAAAAAGAAAACACGAAGTACAACCTCCTGCCGGAAACGAGAGTGTTGTGATAGCAGAAAGGCGTATAAATTGAAAGGGGAAGCGAAGGCGCATAAGGGAAGAAAGGGATGGCGCATGCGCGGCGTATCATATCGCACCGAATGCCACACCACTACGGTGTCTGCGAAGAACGAATTTCGGCGCTCAGGCTTCCACGCTCAGAAAAGAAAGGAAATGATTGATTGATATGTAGGGTTTAACGTCCCATAACCACTATATGATTATGGGAGACGCCGTAGTGGAGGGCTCCGGAAATTTAGACCACCTGGGGTTCTTTAACGTGCACCCAAATCTGAGCACACGGGCCTCCAGCATTTTCGGCTCCATCGATATTGAAGTCACCGCAGCTGGGACTGCTGACCCGCAACCGGGTCAGCAGCCGAGTACTTTAGCCACTATAGAACACCGCGGCGGGGCGAACGACGAAGAGAGTCGGAACGCTTACCACAGAAAACGACACGTGCAGGTTTTCGTAATACTAGTATCCCAACAAGACTGCTCAACGTGAGAGCAGTCATGTTGCAGAAAAAGAAAGGAAGAAAGAAAGAAGAAGAAGAAGATAATGATGACGATGATGATGATGATGACGATGATGAGCATCATCATCAGCATATTGCCTCGTGGGCGTGACGGTGAAGACTCCATCAGGAGGCAATTCATAATGTCCAGTGATAGCGGCGACGAACAACGTCACTGTCTTAATCTGATCTGGGCTAAGGCGCGTCATCATTTATACACGACGCATAAAATAATCGAGTGTTATCACGGCAGTCATGCTATAGCTCACCAACAGGCTCTACTAATCACATTGAGCGTTCAAACTTTTCAGAACAGTCAATAACAATCTGGAATGTTTGACATTCCGGCACGGCACGCGCAAGACACATGTTATACGCACAATGGGTCGGTTACACTGGCCTCCTCTGAAAAAGCATAGACCCGACACTGCACAACACAAATTCAAACAGTGTGAACTGTTCCTGTTTCGCCACGGCCCTGGGGATAGTTCACGAAAGGCCAACAATGTGCTCAAGTTGCGGCTACGATTCCGTAAAGCGCGCCTCATGCTTCCTGAGGATGCATGACCACGCACAATATGCATGTCGACGAGCCCGGCTATCGGCGACATCGCCAGGACGCCCAGCCCCATCTACACAGGCTATTCCTTGACACTGCACCTGTAGTTTTTGTAAAGAAAAATGTGCCGAAATATAACGCATTCCATAGAAATGCATATACACTAGAAAACGTTTTGATCAATAAAAACGCGGAGCTATTCATGGAGCGTTCGCATGATATTCATGCTAGCTCAGAATCACAAGACCAAGTTTGGGCCATTCAACTGACCCAGAAAACGGAGGTAAAACTAAACCTCCCAGCGAGCACGCGGGTAACATAGGCCAAGCCAACAATATGCAGCTTCTAAATAAAGTTTCATCTAGTCCAATACAGTTCACAGAAATGTTAGATGAAGTTCCACGGGAGCGATAGACAAGCCAGCACGCTCGTCGACACCAGTGCGTACCTTCGGCTTAGAGATTCAAAGGTCCTAACCTAACCTGTTTGAGTCTTTAATGTCAAATGCGGTATGCTTCCTCGCTTCATCGTGAGTGTCTGCGGAGATAAAGGTGCGCAGTTGTGCCAAGGATCGATTCACCATTGGAACGATTCTGGCATCACTGAAGGTCGACGGGGACTGTGCGATGAGGTAGATCCCGTCTTTTGGCTGAGACAAATAAGTAGATAAGAAGCGAACGAGACGAGCAATCCCATCCGAACGGAGAGGGGCGGACCCCGGGAGGTAAACGGCGAGAGCAAACAGTAGCCCCTCGACACCGATCACCGTTACCTAGGCAGAGCGCAAACCCCAGGTGAGAACCAAGAGAGAGAAAGCAACGGAATAGAGCTCAAGAGGAGGCGCTACTTCATCGATTCGTCTACGCGAAATCAATAAAACCAAGGCAAGCGTAGACAGCTACACTGATATAAAATATAATGAAACAAGGCAGGAGAGATACTTGGTGCGGTCGTAAAGAGCGTAAAACAGACTAAAAAAGAAACAGTGTGCGAGAAAACAGCCTTACATGTATTTCTTTCCCTAGCCGCTTCTACGTTCCCAAATCCTCAAGAGATGGTCCTGAGCAAACCGACCACGACCTACACGCTTCCCTTTCTTTTTTCGTCGTGTGAGATATATGTGTGAGTGAGCTGGCCCTAGTTTTTCTAAATACTTGAGTGAAACGGTCGAGCCCGATTCCGAGTTCTAGGAGCGCATGGCGCTCATAGCCTCTTGGTCTCCTATAGCTTAGTGACATCATATACTAGGCCAGCAATCGAAAACATCGTTGGCATTGAACGGCACAAGTAGCTGCAGAATTCGATTGTGGGACATGCGGCATATACGCACACAACATAACCGCCCAGTTAGGTGCCATTGTTTTCACCATCTGCAGCAACATCGTAGAAGTCCTTTGCAAAGTCACCAAACGTGTCATATTAGAACTACCACACTATACACAGCACAAGCGGATGCCACGATGATTTCGGCCTACACGCGGTTCTTTCGCACCTTCGAAAAAGTTTCGCACCTTCGCAACACATCACGTGGGAATGTACGGCACACGCCGACGAACAGGAAGAGGACAAAAATAGAGAGAGGTGCGAAGCAATACTGTCCAGCCCGGCCTTTGAGGACTAGCGCGGAGGCTAGTCAGGAGGGCTGAAAGGATCGCGAGAGCCAGCGGTGCCTTGCAACAGGAGCCCGACGCCACGCAGCGTTGCCCTGTTTTAGAGGCGGCGAAGTCTATGTCGCAAATAGACTTTGGTTCTTTTTCTTCAAATGAATGTATTCACAAAGATACGGTTGTTTTTTTTTTTCCAGAAAAAATTGTTACAGAAAGACGCATCCGCGAGCACGGTCTCCTCGATCTGTGCAGTTAAAATTGGGTGTGGCGGGAGAAGGGGGTTGTGAATGAGGGGAAGAAAAGAAGCAGCTCGAAAGGGAATTTCATACATGATATTGGTGTATACCTAACAGGATTAACCCAAACTTGACCATACTCGTCAGTGCGCCAAGGATTGCAATAAAGATAAAGGCTCACGATGGGAAAATTGAGAAGTTCGCCAGGCTGAACCCTGTTACCCTGACGGGAGAAGGAGAAAAGACATTGAAGTGACGACTGGAGGAGGGCGGTAATACATATGCTCGCGCAGATGAAACGCAAAAACAAGCAAAGGCGTGAAGAGTCAGAAGGAACAGCTGTTTTGTGGAGGAACAGCAATACGGGCACGTGTCCGGCCGAGAGGGTACAAGGCGATCGTATGTTCCGAGCCTCTTCGAGCAAACAGCGATCACCGGCGCTGCTCGAAATGCGATGCATTTTTTATGCGGGACTGTCCGCGCCGTTGTTCGTTCGCACATGCAATCGCAGTCGCCGTTGCTCGCATCATTTCGATCCCTCCGCTCGTCTTCCCAGGCATCTCTTTATTCTCCCTCGCACTTCTTTTTTTTTTTCCTACGCTTTCCTTCGATTCCCGCCACTGCGATTTATTGCTCCGCAATCGGCGTGCCCTCACCCGTCCACCTTGCTTCCATCAATGCGGCGCGCAGACAGTTCACACAGACGCGTTTCCGCGCAAACACCTTGAGCTATTTATCGCGTGCGTGGCGTCGCAAAGCGTTCGGGCAAAGACGACTGCGACGACGGGGCCGGCGCGTGTGTACCAGTGGGAGAGGCGACAGACAGCGAAGATCGTTCGGCGGCGGACGCATGTGATTACCATATTTGAGCGATTCGCGCGAAAGGCGACTGGCTGCGAACAAGTGTGGTAAACGCCGGTGCACGCGAGATGGCGCGCGCAATGACAGCCGCGCTGTACAGTGTGGCGTCGGCCAGCGGCATTGTCTCGAGCATGAAACTGCCCGCAGCATCCGTTTGTTTTCTTGCAATTTCTGCGTCAGTGGCGCTATTGCGAGTTGCGACAGAGTTTCGAGAATAAGCGGCGCGTTGCGTGTAAGGAAGGAGCTGGCGATATATGTGCACGGGATTCCTCTACACATGTTACGTAATGCGAGACACCAGCAGCTCCTTCCGTTTAATTTCGCTGCAATATATAGCTTCATTTGCCTTTTCCCCTCTCACTTTTCGTCGACGGTAGTGAAAGCTTGTCAAGGTGAAAAAAAAAATGTTTCGCAATCAATCGTAGCCTCTGTTATTGGGAACATCGAAAATGACACTTAGCCAGCATTATTTTTCTAAATAACAGTACTCTTCGTTTTTTTGCATTTTATTTCAACGCCTATCCCAGAAAAGCAAAAAAAAAATATGGCCTCAACACGGCGTGCAGTTTGTCGAAAAGGCCTACTAGCAATACATTAGGAGGTAACGAAAGCTGGAAAAGACTATTGAACAAAACCGTGTTACTGCAGAAGTGACGCCCCTCTATCTGAGTGAGATCACAACAAAAAAAACAGTCGTATTAGTCACAATAAAGTTATTCATTAGAACATATGTTCATATTAAATACACCAGTGTAATTAAAGACACCAGTGTATTTACAAGCGAAAATATATTAGAAATATTCAGCGCATGAAGACCGACAGCAGAGCCACTCATATTATAAAGATCAAGCGCACTACCGTACGAACGACGTTAATGTTGCAAAAAAAAAAAAAAAACTCAAATTTCACAGACGGGTCAGGTACAAATGAGGTGTCACTAACAGAATACTTTTACAATACATGTCGACCAAACACTTTAGCATTATAAAAGGAGGGTCGAAAAGTTGGCTTAATAAGCTTAGAAAATAGAGGAATCAAAAGTTATAGCAACGAGATACACTTCACACTTGGTCTGAAGAAACTGGATTTTATGAGTTTCCCGATATGACGAATTTTACGCTTTCCCAGCAAGACCCATTGGGTTCAATGTTGCCATCAACTGGAAATGACGAAGCTCTCAGGGCCGGAATTCAATTTATCGAACTTTTTCCTGAAACAAATTCGTCATTTTGTTATTTTCATCGCCCAACCTATAGGTATAGAGAATAAGACGCAGACTAGTTACCCATCCTACCTTTATTGCATTTTTTCTCTCCACCTGACCTTGACGAGGCTACATGCCGTAGTCGCTAGCTCTTTTCTATATGAAATGTCGCTGGGTGGAAAGTGTTTGTTGCCGCTGCAAATACTTTCACAGGAACACGGTATTTGTTTTCGTTAACTAACTGTTTATGCGACAGTGCACACTGATCGCCTCCATGAAACTTTGTTGTTCTGCCTGTTCACCCAATAACTGCACTGGTTTTCCCTGTGTCTAAATATCGACAGCATGACGTAGCTTCGCGAGATCGCCCACCTATAGCTTTTATTTCCAAGACGTGCGAGTAATTCATGCTTTGACTGTCCTCGCATATTTCGCACACGCTCAGAGCGAGTATAAAGTGCAAATGAAATGCCGAGACAGCTTTTGGGCGATGCTGCATTAGAGCTGTGCACTTCGAAAGACCACAAGTTATCTTCTTCGACTTCACGAACTTCCCGATTCAACGAAGAAACGCCAGCGTTCTGATCCAGTAGCATAGCCAAGAGGTGGCACACCGGGCCCGTACACCCAGCCCCCTGGCCCGGACCCCACTTCAAATCAAGGAGGTGCTTGCCCTCCCCACTCCCTCCAGGACAAATTTCTGCCTATAGGACCCCGCCCTGAATATCTCATAATTCGAGCGCCAACTGCACCTTCACTAGCTTCCGGAGTAGTCATTAATAGCGACAACACACTTATGGTACCAGTTGCAAAGCTGTTAGCAAGAGCCACTTGTTTGATCGCATCAAGCACCATGGTCACGCATTGTCAGATATCCGCAACGTCCTCTAGACAGCATCCTTTTCATGTCTGAGGCATTTAATCTACTGAAACGTGCACATCTTACCCTTCGATACCGTACACTGGCGGCGAGTCGCAGTTTTCCCCAACATGAACCAAAATTTCAGGTTATCACACTGTTCTGGCCCGCCGCGGTGGTCCAGTGGCTAGGCACTCGGCTGCTGACCCGCCGGTCGTAGGATAGAATCCCGGCTGCGGCGGGTGCATTTACGATGGAGGCGGAAATGTTGTAGGCCCATGTGCTCAGATTTGGGTGCACGTTAAAGAGCCCCAGGTAATTCAAATTTCCGGAACCCTCCACTACGGCGTCTCTCATAATCATATGGCGGTTTTGTGGCGTTAAATCCCACATATCAATCAATCAATGACGCTGCTCTGTTTTGCGCGTGCAAATTTCCGATAGTAAGTTTCACACCGATTCCGTAAACTCGGTTGTTGTGCGTATAACAACTTCGGCTATTTGCATGGTAGGAAGCGCTAGTTGACACGTGTCTCAGAGCGTATGCGAGGCTGCCTTATCCTAGCCGATTTAAAATAGAAGAGGCGATATCCTATAACAACGCAGTTTTTATAAAAAGTGTCCATTCGCCAAACTTTGCAAACGTAACTTGTGTACCTGAAACGCCAGTTGAAACGTCTACCCGCTGGAAGGGGCGCGCGCACACCAAGGCACCTATATCTATACACGTCTGTGCTTCGTGTCATTTGGCGATTGTTCCAAATCTTGCATTCACATGCTTTAGTACGCAGTACACGGGTGCTGTTTTCGCCTAGTATCTCGCGAAGAGCGAGGTACGTAGTTCTCTCTTAACTGGATACCTCCCACTGTGTTCGCCATGCGACGCTGTCTAGCTGCTGTAGTGAGTGCGCGACGCCGACATAACCCGCCAAGTATGCGTCATTAAGCCAGTTAAGCTTTTGTTAACTATAGCCCTGAAACGGGATTCGCAGTTAAGGCCTCGAATAGGGCGCTTAGCGAAAGGCGCTGTACAGTGACAGGGAGGGGGCACGCTTATCGCCGAGCGCCAGTGGGGACCAGGTGCACTGCGACGCACGCACGTGTCCAGCTCCCAGAGAGAAGGCGATCGATGCGGGGGATCAATACCGCCTGGCGACGGCACCACACGGGCTGGCCGCGGCTACAACCCCCGGACCTGGCCACAGTGTCGACCCACCCAGTGAGCGGCTAATTGCGCAATGAGACCGCCGCCGCACACACAGTGATGCACGCTCGACAGCGGCTGTAATGGCCGTCGGGCGGCTAATAGAGGCGCAGGTCGCCGGGCGCGCAGTTTCGCCAATTTTTGTCGATCGTTCGCTGCGTATGCTGTCGGTTCAGGGCTTTCGGTCTCCGTCAACTGACATATGCTAATCAAAGGCGATTTTCTAGTTTAAGAATACTCGCAATAATAAATCTGAATCCAATTCACGCCGAGAGAGTATACATGAGGGTGGTGAAAGAAAACTCTTTAAAGAAATCCGGACGGTCAACAAGGCTGAGCCCGATCCACTACCCTGTATAGGGGAGGGAGACTTTTTTATACTGTCGTAAATCTTGAAACCGAATGTGTACTTATGTGTTTACAGTGGTAAGCGGTAGTGATTCGCCGCAAAAAAAAAAAAAAAGCTACCTGGGAGTAGTTTAGGCTGCATGAGTTGGCAATGAACGCTTCGAGTCCGCGCTAGGCATCGATGTTTTGACGTATATAGCCGTAAGAAAAGCGATTAAAATGCTTGGATACCTCTTTCCCCATTCTCAGAAGCGGACTACTGAGCCTTATATCTAAAACGGCAGGACGATAACGATGCTACTGTAATAACATTCCAAAGCGCCGACGCGTTAGTGGAAGAGCCCATTTAATATATATGTAGATGTTCTCTTAAGCTATCACGCAACCGCAGCAAACGCAGAAAGACGACAAACGATAGCGACGCACAACCCCATGAAGTGTATGCGACACACCAGCGGCGGCGGCGCGTAGCCGTTTAGCGTGAGCATAATTTTTACTCTGTCTTCTCAAAGCCGGCGCTGAGAGCATCGCCTTTTTGAGCCGTCGTAAGTGTCTCTCGCACTTTCGGTAGTCCCGGTTATACGCACGGCCGGACCGAACGCTCAAAATGCGTTCCGCTAAAAGAAGGGCGTCCAACGGAGATACTTATAATAAACTCTGAACAAATGGACAAACGAAGAAATAAAGTGAACGCATACCAGTAAAGCAGCCGATGGGAAAGGGAGTAACGGAAAGGACTTCTCATCAATCCGCAGCTCTTTACAACACTGCGGCCCGGAAAGAACGAGGCTTGAAGGCAAGCACTCGAGCGAACGAGAAAAAAATAAAAATAAAAAATAAACGAAAGAAATGGGTAAATGGGGAAGAGCCGCAGAGTAGCGAGCGGTGCTCAAGAAACTGTTTTCTGCGACGGCGTTCCTCCCGTAATGGGAAAGGCTAGCCGCTCATATTACGACCATCGACTTTGGGGGCGGCGCATTTTATGGCGAGACGCGAGCGCACGTTCAAAACGGTCGTCCGCGCAATCCACTGCGCGGTGACTTTCCGGCGGTCCTATATAGCCTCTCTACAGTCAAGGCTTGGCGAAAAAAAAAGAAAAAGCAAAAGCAAAACGAAAAGGCGATACTCGTACAAAGCGCAAGTATACTGTAAAGCCTTTGCTACGATTCAGGAAGAAATAACCAAACAACGAACGCAAGAAAGTAAGCATGACAGATAGGATACTGGATACACACCGCTACAAGGATGTTGAACGTTCAAAGGAAGAAAAAGGAGTAACACACACGCGTTGGCCGGGAGTAGCAAACGAGCGTATGCGCGTGGCTATTAAGGCAGGAAACGCGGTATATGAGTGCAAACACACATAAAGGACCTCATCTCCTGCGACCAAATCGCCACCGCGGAGCCTCTTCTCACTGTCGCAAAAAATATATACATTTATACAGTGCCGCACGGGAAGGAATCATTCGTGCGCGTGCCCGAAAATGCGACGTACTTCCCGCAGCCGGCCCGATATGTCGCTGCGTATATTCCCCTTTCGCCCTTTCTTCTACGAGAAGAGGCAGACGGGGACAAGGAAAACAAAGGATCAACATCGAGGACAAGCGTAAACGAATACGAAGGAAACGCACACGCTCCCTCAGCCAACGAGCTCATCTTCCTTCTCATATCTTTTTTTTCTTGCTTTTCTTTCAGGTCGCGCTTCAAACGCGATACGAAGTCTACTATACCTACGCATTTCGGGAACGACACAGACGGTCGCGAAAGGGGTGTTTCCGTTTTTGCGTCAGCCGCACACACGCGGTGTGGTTTCAGCTGCGGTCCTGCCTCTGCCCCTTTCCCCCCTTTTCGCTGAATGAATGCGCGGCCGGCACATTTATGCCATGTAGTTTATTCTGGCCGCTTTGTTTATTGTTGACTTGCCCGAGGAGGGTCGACGTAACAGACCCCGGACTCTCGGGAGAGAAAACTTGCCACGGCATCGTCGTAAAGGTGTCCCTCGACGAGCCGAGTAACTTTTCCCGGTCACAGCGAGCACGGCGAGAGGGAACTGGCCGCCGCCGAGCCGATACTCCGATTCCCAGCCTCTTTCCTTCCATTGGGCGATTTCACTTTCTAGTTTGACCTTCTCTACCTCACGAGCGTCTACAGTTTCGAGAACTCAGTTAAAGAGATTATCTAGAGGTTGGTGCGCACATGCTCTAGATGACTAAAACATAGTGGCGCAAAGCGCGTGCAAAAATTTACAGCCCGTTTCATGTGCAAGCACACATAAACGATGCTACCTATGGCATATCATTATTCTAACTGGGGAACTTCTGTCCGCTGATGTTTAGACGCGGGTCACACGGAAAATACGATGCGAATGCATATCTTCAAAGCAAAAGATGTGAAAAAAAAAGACGCAAAAAATCTTAGGCCATTCTCTAACTTACGCACTGCACCGAATTAGAAATGAATACAGCAATATACCTTACGAGTTGCGTATAAAAGTGCCAAGATTCACCACAGGTCAAATTAACGCGGGACATTCGCGCCAGCCGCAATTAGGGCTATAACGATTTAACAGCAAAGATCAAGCGAATAGCGCTTGCCACCACATAAGTATAGAATCACGACACGCCACTGTCGTAATGATTTTTAAATAGCAATAAACACTAAAAACTAACGCCGAACATGGTTAGGGCTCTGTGCAACGCATAAATACACCAAATACAAACAACAGCTTACTTATCTAGGCACATAGCTAAGGCACTAGGTCATCAACAAAATATATATCGAAAGGTATTCCACAAGAAAAACAACGCTTCAGAGGGCAGATATGTGATCCGGCTTTGTATACATTACTAAAGCGACTCAATAGCAGAAGGCCCACGCTGAGAAACTCTCGTTTGGACGTGGAAGAATCAAGAAAAGGAAACGTAGTAAAGAATTAAAATGAACTTGAATCGAGATTCCAACGCAATAAGACACCCGCGCTCGCTTCCTTTGCATGCCGCAGATACCGCGCGCACAAAGCCGGGATCCGCGGAATTTGGCTCATCGCGTTGCAGGCTTCGGAAATACAAGGGCTTTGCAAGATTCGCTCCACAGGAGATGGGAAGACGAGGGTGCGCGTTGGCTTATACGCGCAAAGAGAAACGCCGATCTGTGAACGGATAATATGTATTTTACGCCCCGCCGTGGTGCTCTAGTGGCTAAGGCACTCGGCTGCTCACTCGCAGGTCACGAGATCCAATTCCGGCTGCGGTGGCTGCGTTTCCGATGGAGGCGGAAATGTTGTAGGCCCGTGTGCTTAGATTCAGGTGCACTTTAAAGAACCCCAGGTGGTCTAAATTTCCAGAGCCCTCCACTACGGCGCCTCTAATAATCATATGGTGGTTTTGGGACGTTAAACCCCACATATCAATCGAGATGTGCTCCACAGAGAGTGAAAACATGCACGCGCTCTACTCAGCATATAGGCTTGTGAACTCCCCAATGATCTCAGCAGTGGTAACGATAATAAAAAATATAGTCAACCGAACAAGGGTTTCATAGAGTCGCCTGGAAAGAGAATAGGCTGGGGAGAGAGAAAAGATTGTTACTCACATGGAACGTGGTTAAGTGAAGAGAGCTGAGATTGTTGTTGGAGAGGCATGCCATGTTGTCCACACTCAACACTGCTGTTTTTATTGACGTCATATAAGGAAATGTTGACACACAATTAAGGCGTCCGCTATTTTAGCATTTACAGATGTCGAACATGGAACATACAAGGTCCAAAATATTCGTACACGAAAAATTCGTAGCATACAATGTAGAACATTATGACATCGTGTACCAACGCCTTCAACTTGGGGCCCTGTGCTATGCGAGACTTGAGTGTGAATAGCAGGGTATATTCGCTACACGTAACGTTATTATTGCAGGTACTGGGTACTGGTTGTTGGTACTGGCTACTAAGGAACGGTAGGGTGCACTGCTAGGAAGTTTCGGCACAAGACGAGTCCTCTAGATTTTCTGTTCACAATAAGTCCCCCAGCAAAGTCTACCTATGATAAGTCTGCCTATTGCTAAGCCTCTTCTCGTGTTTTTATGAAGTGTTGAGCGATTTCTGGATTTCCCATCCATCGTAATGTGACCGCCACGGCCGGGATCAAACCAGTGGGTGTATCGCTCATATCCCTCATTCAGACCAACGAATACGAAAGTAAGCATATTGCACGGTCATCTCTCGAACTGACACGAAAAAGCTGAGTGTTCTTCTGCTCCGTGCTTCCCAAGGACGCAAAAGGACGCGTGTCATTCACCAGCGGTGAGCCATCGCAGTGAACGCGACCACAGACGCACGCTAGCTGCAGGCCCCTAAATGAGCTTCGCGAGGTGCTTTCTTTGCAGAGGCAGAGGGGGCAACAGAGGACATGACCCGAGCTCTGCAAAGTTTATACAGCATGAGCGGTTAGCCCAGAGCACTAGATGAGGTGCTTTCATGCCCACAGCTAATCAAGCAACTCGTGTGTTAATAAAAGAGAAGGAAAAAAGTACACAATAAATGAATAGTTGAACAATCCAAGAATGAAGGAGGAGGAAAAAACACGAAAATTGAATTGGTTTTGCCAAACTGCCGAACACTAGATTTGCGTGTCCGCTGAATAAGTGCGCAGATATTCTTATGAAGCAAATGAACACGACAAAGATTGAATTGCGATAGTTTATTTTTTAAGTGGGGCGGAACGGAAGAACGTTACACTCGTTCATATCGAGATTGCTATCACCGACTGAATTCATTTTATATATCATGAACGGTTCGCCCTGCATTACATGTTAAATGAGTTAGACTTTTGCCGTTTCTTCATCACCTACGTAGGAGTCCTGCGGTAGTTCTTGCAGCCGCAGCGTGTTGAATGAATGAATGAATGAATGAACAGTTCGGAACTACATTGACCCAATATCGCTTAGCCAGCTCCTTCTCGTTAAGGATGGGCCAAACTTAACGTTCTGCTCGAAGCTATAAAAAAAAAACATACTGAAAACTATTTCCAACCTGCATACAGCAACAAAGACTTCGCTTTATTGCACTAAAGACTTTGTTTTCTGTTTACCCTGTATAGCATAGCCCACGACAGCCGTTGCGCATACATCCTGCATTTACGAGTAACTATGCTGGCAGATAGCATTAGCGAGAAAGGCTGAAAGGTTTTATTAAGCCCAAGAAACTGCATGGTATGGAAATCATTTTTGCATTTTTATTGGTAATATGAGAGACCTCAATCACAAACCACATTGTTCACCGAATGCCACCGCAGCCAATTTGCAAATAAGCTGCATTAAATCCACAGGAAAATAGATGGTGTAAGAAAATTAGCTGCACGGCAGCCAACAAAAAGAAAGAAAGAAAGAAAGAAAGAAAGAAAGAAAGAAAGAAAGAAAGAAAGAAAGAAAGAAAGAAAGAAAGAGTTTCGCGCCGGCGCTTATATTGCCCCACAGCAGGGAAGTCGGAATTGGAAAAAAAGATGGGGAGCAGCAGAAGGACGGCGGGGTGCATCGCGGAAACACCTGCGCCTTCCTCTTGCGAAAGCCGAAGTGCGCGCTGTACGTCAAGGCCGCTGAGGAAATGAGCCGCAGTGAAAGAGTGCGTGTAGACAGGAGAGAGAAAGGGGCAGAGAGTGGCAGCAGAGACAGCAGCCGTACTACCGAAATGAGGGAGAAGCGCCGGCATTATTGCTTCGACCACACTGCCGAGTAAAAACCGGGTGTACGTACCATTTACTATGCGCACACACACACACACACACACACACACACACACACACACACACACACACACACACACACACACACACACACACACACACACACACACGCACACGAAAGTAGAACGAATAAGTGAAAATCTACTGTGTGTATAAGTGCACCATAACTATTCCAGAAATGATTGACCTGAGGACAAATTGTTCAGGTGGCGCTTCACGCTGGCTTGGCTCGGCTTGAATGGCTGACTAGGCTCAACCTGTTTTTCTTTGACTTCAGTCGGCCGCCTTGGATACATCAAAATGAACTGCGTACACTGGACTATAGTTTAAAGTGTGCCACTTAACATCTGCAAATACGCTGTATGGTCAAGGGAACAGGTGAGGCGATAGTTATGGCTGTCAGCCGGCAACTGACTGAATCATGAACGTTTTAGTGACTGCAGTAGGCGGACATTCGGTAGGCGGGCATATGCCAGATGTAGCTCCACGTGGCGTTTAGGAACGCTGGCTCATTTTGGATAAAAATGACCAACAAGTTCACACACGACAATTGTTGGTGTGAGCTGCGATTACCGCTTTCCTTTGACAGTGTCAGAATTTCAGTGCATCAAGAAAATAACCTCCAACTGCGTCAAGAACCTTCGCTCTTTGCCAGAAAAAACAATACTCGGGCACTTGACGAGACTGTCCTGAGCACCGAAAATGGTGAGCGCATTGCTGCACTTATTGCGAAAAAGCGTAACCAGACAATAGCTTTGAGGACTATTAGGTTCATGAAATACGCTTCGTTCTTAATTCTTTTCTTGCCTCTCTGGCGATGCTCCTTATTATCTAGCACTCCCTTCAAACCATTACTCGGCATAGGGTGGTTAGCCGATGCGACAACTGTCCAGCCTTAACGTCCACTATCTCCTCATTTTTCTCCGAGAACCAAAACGTGAAAAACGAGCTCACACACACACAGCGGCTCCATAGGTGTGAAGTCCTCATACTTTTGCCCTGCAGAAAAAAAAAAACTGGTGACTTTAGTGTTGTTGAGAGCAATATACAAACGCGCGCTGCAGGAAACCAAGGTCCCATGTCCGAAGCAGAGCGAGATATATATCGAAGCATAATAGCTATAACATGCATAGCCCCACCTCCTCACCCCTAAGCTTTCCAGCTAAGTTCACGTCTATGAAAATATGCGCAAGTGAACAGAACAGCACCAAGAGTTAGTCGAACGCAATATGCAGGGCGAAACTTTTAATTAACTGCGACTTATTAGGAGGGACTACCGCTTTTTCGGGGAACTCGCGGAGGCATTTCGGAATTAGCCTTCGCGCTGCGCTGCCTGTAGCTTGCGCTGGTTCCGTTCAGAAAATAAACCTTAAAGATAGGAATGCGGACATACGGCCCGGCCAGGCAGGTATGCTCTAGCAGGTGGTGCGCACAAACTCTCGAATTATGGACAACTGAACCTGGAAGCAATTTACTGCCGGTTAAAGATAAGGGATGTAACAATAGCACACCATCATGCTACGTGAACAAGAGAACAAAAGAAAAAAAAACAGGACGGCACCGCACAGGTAAATTAAGCCAGGCTTTATTTATTATTGTACCTTTATAGCGAAAAGGTCAACGAGGCTGTCAGGAAATCTAGCAGATGAAACAAAAGACATCTGCATACGGCAGCGAAAAAAAATGGGAAGAAGAAAGCTTTGAAAACTGAAAATGTCAGTGGGGCGAGAACATTGCGCGCTGAAATAACATTTATCTTCGTCCTTGTTTGATTAACGTTGGTGAAAACGCTTTTTTTAAATGTTACACCCTTTAGATTTTATGCTTCACCACCATGTTTTTTTCCTGGGTTCCTATAGTTCATGAAAAGGGCGTGCTTCCATGGCAGTTTCTTTCGCGGTTCGTTGAAGGGACTGTTAGGTCAATACCCGAAGCACGATTCAGTCGCACAGAGAACATAATCACAAAAATAAAATAGCGGAATGAAGAGAAGGATATATACTCTTTCTAGGAAAAAGATTTTTGCCGGTGCGTGTATATCTACTGGCCCAATACTCGGTACAGGGGTCGGAAATGTAATAAAAGGACGCCAGAAGAGAGGGCAGGAAATCATATAAAAAAACTATTCTGCATGCTTGTGTCTCATCTTATACACACGCTTGTGCTACGTTTTTGTCGAACGGCAATATGGACTGCGACCGCAATTTTGAGGATCTCTGGACTCCGTGATGGATCTGTGGACTTCAGCCACTTAGGCACCCAACCCACCCGACGCATGCACTTTGTCCAGATCGAGCTGTATACATCAAATACCGGCTGTTTCGAGAAATCCGTCTGAACATCCTCAACAGTAAGGGAGATTCGATGTTTGCAGGTATCTCAGAGGCAGGCAAAACTTCAAAAACATGAGCCATTTCGATGCTCGAAGGCGGACGCCGTGTCCCAACGGGCGCGCACACCTGACCGACGCCATGAACCGGACGGCGTGAGACATACATGCGATTTTCGGACAGATTTATGAAAGGAACCGGTACATTTGCAGTCCGCACATCCTTCACGTTGCGTTGGTAAGGCATGAGCGAGTACTCGAATTCTCTTATTTATCTTTCTTGCTGTCTCACTTCTTATCACGTTTTATTTTGCCGATTTCCGGAGAGCTTGCATCTTTCTTTATTTCACTCACTTTATAACAGTGTGCGCCAATTTTTCTCTACGTGGATTTTTATCTCACCCTAGAGCGATTGAGCGCGTGCGCACCCCGTAGGTAAAAGATCAACGGCGCAAAACTCAACCGCCCAACAAGCTGTGCTCAACATTCGAGAAAGGCGAGTTCGGTCGCGCTGAATACTCAGGCCGAGAGAGCAGCGAGGCCCCTGGGAAACGAATTAACGCAAAGGAAACGGAAAGCAAACACACGACATGCTCTGTATGCAGTGTCCTCTGACTTACTTTACTGTGGATACTTCGACCACTCAATGCCGAAATTCTTCTTTTTTTTCTTTTTGCGTGTGTGAGCGCTCTATCTTATGTCACACAGCCTCCAGCTTCTCCGCTGGCGCACTGTGGCGTGAAAAGTGAGCTCGAGTGACGTTAATTAAGAATCAAGGCTGGATCTGCTCCACGCTATATTTTGCTCTTCGAATCGTCGCGACTGTCGTCTTAAGTGTCCGGCAAAGCGCTAACTTTCACCAAGCTGCACGCGTGGTGGAGCTAGAGTGAGATGGAACAAAAAAATAATATCGTGATATCAGACGCCTATCAATAAAATGAAGTAAATGAGTAAATAAATAAACAAATAGGAGCAAAGACTTCAACTATAATTTCTTTCCGACGACTTCGCAAGTTGTTCAGTTTCTATAAATATTCTGTGTAGGATCCACTCTTTCCACTCAATTTATGCGTTCGCTTACACCAGACTCTGACGCTTATTCATTCCTGCCTCCAGATCTGTACTGTTACTGTGTATTCTTTCGAGACGCAGAAATAAAACACAAGACTGAAATAGAGAGAGAGATACATTGGAATAAAGGAGACAGAGGAGGCTAACATGAATGCGCAGCTCACTACCTTGCATGCCATGGGCTGGGCAGGAAAGACAGACGTTCATTTTGGGTAACTCTTTTTCTTTTCGTTTTTTTTTTCGCTTTTCACTGCAAGACATCTAGAAATAGAGTAGCCGAGCTAATATAAATCTCGACCTCTCCACAGCAAGACATTTAGATCAGAACAGGACAGAGACATCAGCCAGTAGGCATGTCCGTTGGCTTACCTGGCAGTGGGGTTAAATACGTATTATTATGGCAACATTTATATTGTTTCAGTTTATATGCCTTCGACATGCCATCAACGCACAAAGCAAGACTAATGACGCTAGCGTTTTTTTTAATTCAATGATGACTCGATTAGTTTTGCGCGGTGAGAGCATTATGAGTATCCGGGTGGCACAGAATTTACCCGGGGTCTTTTCGAGACCTATAAACGAACTTCATTCCTCACCATCATCGTCACGCTTGCATCTTCGTAACCGAATGCAGCATAGCTGAAGTGAAGCTTGACGGTCTAACAAGATGAGCATGCTTCGGTGCACTAAATCGGCACGATGCAGCAGAAGCAACAGGTCGCATCAGTCAGCTGTAGCAACGAGGAGGAGCTGCGTACGAGTGACGACATAAAAGCTCGCCGATCGTCACCAGCTAATTAAGTGACGACGCGGCCGTGCGCTGTATGCAACTAGTGCACAAATCACAATTCTAACGCAAATAATTGTGGCAATAAAGCCAGGACACGTGGGCCGCATGGACCAACGGATAGGCAGTGCGAGCGCTATCTGACACAAACACCCTTTATTACGAGTTTATCCTGGCTTTCCCTCTTTCTTTTTTCACGCAGCCATTAAAATAATCATAAGTAAACAACCAGTATACCAAAGAACTTCTGATGCTTCTGAGGCGATAAGCAGGTGATCTCTTTTCCGGGAAATGGCAGTGGTTATGAGGTTGCCAAAGTCGGGGTCAGGCATGGTAAACCTCAAAGACGGTTGGTCCACTTGCGCATCTATTTCCACGTGACATATCTAACGCCGAATTACTAAGTATAGTTCGTTACATACAGAATTGTCCGAAAAACGTGGAGTATTTTCTATAGAGTTCCCCCTCCGCAGTCCTCTTTGAAGAGGCGCCCTGATCAACACTAATTCCTGATTGGCCGAAGCGATTCACAGCTTCCGTCGCACTGCACGCATCTTCAGCCGAAGCGGTACGCATACAAGTCGGCGCCCTTTTTTACTACGGCAGCAATCGAGGCAACTTGGCTGAGCTCAAAGTACACGTGCGCTAAGCACTCCCAACAGTGACGGCGCCGGAAACGTGGACTGTGGACTTCCGGCGCGGCCAGCTGCTCGCCACAACAAGCGGCTCTCTTTCGACCAGCGCCTGCACCGAGTGCCTTGTATTCATAAACGAGGCGGCCCGCCGAGGCTATGCGCTTGCTAAAGCTCAAAGTTCACTGTCTCGTTAGAGCCGAAATGGGTCAACAATGACGCCACTCGTAGCGCATATATACGTTGGAACACGAACGCGCGTCCCGCCGGTGAGCGAAGTACGAAGCCACAGTGCCACCACCATCTGCATCGCACTTTTCCCTCTTCCAAAAGCGAACGTGTCTACAGTAATAGCTGGAGTTTACCATCCCAAAACCAACACATGATTATAAGAGACGCCGTAGCGAAGGGCTCTAGAAGTTCCGAACTTGAGGTTCTTTAACGTGCACCTAAATCTAAGCACACGGACCTAAAGCATTTTAGCCTCCGTTGAAAATGCGGCCCCCTCGACCTGCGCGGTAAACATGTCTATCCCCACAAATGCAGTCGGAAGCAGAAAAATTACTCAATTAACATTTTAGAAGAAGTTGTTGCTGCGCTAGTTGGTACATAGCTATGAGGGAAATTAAGTATGGAGAAAAGTTTTATCACGGCAATTTTTTTTTTCTGAGAACGTGTGGTACGGCTTATATATCTTCAGCAATCACTCTGTCAATAAAATCAGTTGCGAGGGAGGGTCTTTCTTGGGCTTCGTTTTTTATTTTAGCGTGCTTAGGCATTTGTTTTTGTTATTTCTTTCCCAACCCACCGCTTTCTGAAAGAATGTAAGAATAGCCTTGTTGGTGGGGAGGCATGGTGATTCTTACAGCGCAAAAAAAAAAGAACAAACGAAAACCCAGAAGAGGTAGGAATGAACGAAGTGCTTCGTCCTGTAGTCTCTCGCTTCGTTCTCTCTCCCTCCCCATTTTTTTTTGGTGCATGACAAGTTTCTCAATAAGCAATTTTTTTAAAAGCCTCTTCGTACAGCGGTACGGCACACCGCTATTCTGTATTCAAATTATGGGAATGAAATTGCAGAAACGACGTTCAATTTACTTTATTATAGCTGACAATTTAAGCACGCATTTTCTTTCTATTTCTTATAATTCACTCTTCAGAGTAGAAGATACGATATACGAACTCAAAGAAATAAAAAAAAACGTTCTTTGTCCAACTTCTACGTCACTGTTGCCAGAAGAAAAAAAAAAACGGTTCTTTTCGTCCTGTAGCATATCTCTAACCGCAATTTGACGCATTAGATTACCAGTAAGCTTTAGGCTATTCTGATAATGACTGTCTACAAACTGCAACATTTCAAACAAACAATGCATACTTGCACCGCTTGTTAAGTTTACCGACACAGGAGCACATCCTGTGAGAGAAACACAAACTAAAAATACTAAAGTTCACGTTACACAAAGCTGCATAATCAATGCCTGACGTCACAAACCAAAGAAGAAGAGATAAATAGTTCATTGATTTAACAGCTTAAAGCGGAAGCAGTTCCTCATTAGCAAGTAAATCGGGCGACATCAAGTTAGTTCACTAGATTCGTGTTTCGTACGCGTGGAGCAAGCGCAGAAAGCTTCAAAACTGTCGCTGAGTGTTGAAAGTGTCTTGCTGATGAGTGCGCTCAGGGTTTTAATTAGGATTTTACACCGCGAATACGCAGGTGTCCATGAGGATCAATGGAACAAGACTCGCTTATAGCAGGAAGGTCCCTGGTGCCTTTTAATACGTTCGCGTTGTGCCCTCTTGCTGCATTTTGACTGTCGCTGTAAAGAGCTCATTTCGCATAAATAGCCGTCCCTCGGCACCATTATTGCTTTTTTTGAGTGCGAACAAAAGTCACCAAATATGCAAATAAAATAACTAATAGAGTTTCTTCGGTTCACGAAAAAATCGCACCCAGGCCTATAGCGTATCAGGCCTGGGTGTGGCTCAGGTTTTCTACACGTGAGCCACACCAGTGCTTCCAACCTCTTCAAACAAAAAAAAAGAACGAAAAAATTCTACATAGATGTCATGCAGAAGAAGGACTCTCCTTAACGCGCGCAATATATCGTGGTAGAAACGTTTATTCGCGCCAGGCATCAACGAATCACAGAAACTGTGTTTTTTTTGTTTCGCGGCCCACCCATATACAAAGCGCTCAGTCATATTTATTCATCATCAGCTGCGCAAGAATCAACAGAGTGAGCATGAACGTATAGGTCCATTTGTTGTCTTACGGACGCATAGTGGGCCCTAGGCTGACTTGCAAAAAAATGAAATATGGCGTAGTGGGGCACTTCGCTATTGTACTTTCATAATAGGATAGTTTGAAACGGTTAATAGACAGTTATAGTTTACCGTTAGCGTGATAGCGGAGGCTAAGGGAATGGCTAACGTTACCGCACAGCAAACGTTCCTTGTGGATAGCGTCTTATAGTTTAGCGGGATAGCGTTTACGTGGTTTACGTGTCCTAGCTCGGATTGCGGCGCAACATATAGGAGAGTTGAGAAGTAATTACTGTGAAAAGGGGAAAAAAACGAGAATGTCGGCCTATGCCACCACGCGAAGCATTGTTACAAGTTTATTTTGGTAATAATAACAGTAAATAGAATGAACCACGCACCAAACGCGAAAGCATTTACGTTACCGAATTGCTTACATCGATTTTGTAGTTATAGGCCTAGACACGTTCGAAATAGGAAACTATCTCAAAAACTACGCCAACTTATCCGTAATACTCGGTCGTCGAAGCTAAGTGAAGGCAAGCGAAGCGACTTCGAACAGCCGTTTGCTGCGAACAGAGTGAATCTTTCAACAACTGGGCCAAAATCACTTCGAAGCGGGCGTCCGAGAGCACCGCCATGTTTTGCGTACACTACGTACACCCACGCAAACACGGTAACGTTAAACCTGAGAAATAGCACGCATGCGCACTTCGATCCTGCTATCACGGTACACCCGCTATCCCAGTAAGCCTGGTATATTATAACTGCTAATGCGCACACAGACATTCGTTCCTCTGCGGCACGTTTAAGGCGACCACTGAAAACCGAGACCAGGCTATGAATTGAAAAGGCTATGCACACGAGGCATGATTACGCTACAACATTTCACTCTTGAAGGCGTCAAACATCCTCCAAGTTTTCCAAAATGTGAGCTGTTCCAATAACAGCGGCTATAAAGTCAAATCACATCAGCATAAACAGTTAAATTATAGTTTTAAAAACTGTTATCGTGGATAATTTCGAAATCATTGGTTCCTTATATGAAATTGAAGGACGTGAGATTTCACGCTAATACTCGCATATCATTATGCCATGTGACTTCAGTTAGAAATGCGAAATGCTTTGTTCCTGAAACTTTTCAATTATCCGGATGCCTTACGCAGCTTTACCGAATTGCGTAGGCTTAGCGAACTTATGATGTCACGGCGCGTGTGTATGAAAACTTCAAAGCATTGCCGCCATTTGTATTAATAACTTGCACATATATACACTGGCTTATATGCACCTTCTCTATGCTTGTATTTGGGGATGTGAAAGGTACTCAATTATTTCAGGTGTAAAGCTGTTGCACGTATGATCCTTTGGATCCACCAACGATCATAGCGCAAAAACGATCTCACATGCATCGCGGAGTGATTGGTTGGGGATATATAAAACCACGTTTTAGTTCGGAAATTGAGCGAAAAATGCGCACACGTTTCTTGTGCAAGGTGAATATGTATAGCTCAATAAATTTATCCCAAATAGGAAACTGCACAGTACTTGAAACGTAACCTTGCAAATATGTCGCCGAGACTCCATGCAAGATGATCCTTGGCGTCCTTACCTGCAATGAGTGAGAAAAAGGAAACAAAAATCAGTGACAGTATCACAAGACCAAGGTCATGTAGGGCAGCTCACGGACCTAATATTCCGAGCTATCGTCCATAGGCTTAGAAAACACTGGATAAGCTATCCTAATAGTAGAGCCTGCGAAAAACCTTAAGGATTCCGTCGTACAGTACTGAAAAGATGTATACTGTTTTCACAACACCATGTGCGCCAAATAGAAGCCAGACGCTGATATTATGTTTTCAAAGAATTTATTCACGTGCTTAAGCGACGCTAGAAAGTAACTGCTAGAAAAAAAGAGAGAGAATAACGGGTGCAGAAGGGGAGACATGCAAGGAGGTAAAGCAAGTTGCAACCGTTTTCCTATAGCGTTAACAGGGAGACGGTTGGCCGCAAATAAAATATATATATATATATATATATATATATATATATATATATATATATATATATATATATATATATATATATATACAAGGATGACGAAAATAAAGCACATTGCTTCATGGTAATGCAGGCGCACACGTAATCTTAATTACGCGCTGTGATCCAGCCACGGAGCCCGTTTGCTATAGACCAGGCAGCAGTGCCCTTACGGACGGCCGATCGGATGATGGTGGCGGCATTTTTCATTACTGAAAGCTCCATTGTCTAGCCGGTTTTAAAGCGGCATACAGCATGCAGGCAAGGCTGCAGAGGCTGGTGTGCGGTCGGATCTATTCGAATAATATTAATCTAAGAGTCTTACGTGAATTCCACAGTGCAAGTATTTCGCCAGTAAACAGCCCGAGAGCCACCAAGCGTGCCCGAACAAATATAAAACTTCGCTGATTCTCCTAATTAATCTTTCAGTCATTACTTTTTTTTTCTGGATCCACAGTATATGTACTCATTCATATAAATCTATTCGCGTCGATTGACAAAAAGGGTCTGCTGAACCGAGACGCGTCGCCATAGGATCAGGCCACCATTATATGACTACACTGCAGCCCACTTACCATAGGCGCATGTTTAGAAGATGGTAACGCGATATCGACGGTGTGAAAGCAGCTTTCGTGTACAAATGCGAGCGACTTCGCGCATTTGGCACCAATCAATTACTCATTCGAGCACCAAGCTTGTAGTACGTAAATAAAGAAGGCTTTTCTTTTCCCTTGGGTATTACTTATGCGAACAACCATCCATCTTGGTGCAGCTGCGCTAGTGTTTAGAGCAACAACACAAAAGCATTTGCGAATGAACACGACAGCTGAGGCACCGACAGATTGAGCCGGCCCTGCAGCCCGCAAACAATAATCCCGGCCTCCCATCAAAAGCGCCCTTATTAGAGAAGCGACGGGAATCGTTTCGTAGATGCCAAACAGACGCAGCAGCAACGACCGCGAGCACAGCTTTCCGAGGATCATAAAGCTGGCCGCAAAAATACGCTGAAAGCGGAGCTCGGCGAGGAGGTGGAGAAAGAATCGAAGCGTAGGCAGGGCTAGAAATGCGCGTAAGTGCTTTGAATAGCGCACTCTGCGCGGGTTTTCAAGCATGCGTTGTTCGTGCTCGCAGCATCCATAGCTGTAGCCGCACGCAGCACGGCGGACCCGCCGAGGCAGTCAAACCCACGGGTGGAAACACGACAGCGGCTCTTGCAACAAAGTACACAGCGCGATGCCGCGAGACCGAAGCGTTGTTGCGGAAACGGGAAAGAAGCAAGGGAAGAAGGGGAAGGGACGGCGTTGTGTAGTTGCAGCATCGGCCTGTTCCCACTAATTACCGCTAATGAAGAAATAATTAAAGCGAGCGCGCGACCCCCGCGAGCCGGCTGAACAACAAGCGATCGCAGGAGGACGGTGGAAGGGAGGAGCGGGTGGCTACAGCTTTTATACCGCCTGCAAGCGAGTCGATACACAGGCCGCGTTGTGTGGCGCGTGTGCGGCTCGCAACGGCAGAACCCCGCAGGCCAAAGGGCGCCGGGTGCAGTAGCAGTGGACGCCGCGATGAGGCGCTCGTCAGCAAGCGCCAGTCGAAGCGTCGTTAAAGGTATTCCTGCAGGAAGAACTGCAGCGCATGCCAGAAGGTGTATGTCCGCACACAGCTCCAACGTAATACCTTTATACGACAACGGCGCTGCTCGCCTGAAAGTACTGTGTCTATTATGTGTACCGCATTAGGTCAACAACAAACGCATGTGCCAATGTCGTTGCCCTGATTTTCACGCGCCACAATAGTGAACGATTATCAGGCGCACCTTGTTGCCTCACTCCGCATTACAAAGAGTTGTTTAAAAAATATCACCAGGTGCGCCTTTTGGATTTCGCCTCCGGAGCCTCTGAACATTGAACTGATACGAACGCTTGGGGTGCTCGCGAGATGCAGACAATACACAATTAGGCGCGTTTCAATGGAGCACTCAGACCTATAATTTACTATTTCCACTCTATCACTGACGCTTTCGAATGAGGCTGCCGCGGTAGTCACTTGTTTTCGACGTTTTGGTTAAGGGCACTAGAATGGAGACAGGCTCGTGAACGAATCAAGCCAACCCTAACCATTATGAAAAATTTGTGACGCTGTTGTGGCCACCTCCAACAGGACAACAGCGTTTTTTTTTTATAGGCACAAGAATCGAGCTCCCAAAGCGGTTTTTGGCACTCGTTAAATGTGACACAGCCCGTTACGTAACTGCCAGCACCCCACGAAGACGGAGGGGTGACTTTTTAGGCTTGCAATAAGAAAAGAAAAAGCGCTGGCGAAAAATAGTGCTGCTGTTGAAACTTACCAAATCAGATCAAAGATTTGAGAGAGGCTATGCAAGGCGATGCATGTGCAATGAACGGATGAAAAGAAAGGTGGTGTCTTGCGGCGAAGCTCGCCAGCTGCGTTGGTGAGGGGATGTTGCGTACGAGCATAGCCGAAATTGGAGCGTGTAGTAAAAAGGCACTTTGATCCAAAGAAAAATTTACGCAGGCACTCACATCGGTGGATAAAAAAAAGAAGGCTTTCAAAGGAATTTATCTCTCTGCGACGGAGTTGGAGTGGCGGACTTACTACATAGACAGGGCCTGACGCAAATATTACACCCAAGAGCAGTGCTTTATATCACCTACAGCGCTTCACAGAAAATTGCCGAACGTGCGGATACGAACGGTAGCGGAAAAATGCAGAGGACAAAAATGTGGCAAGGAGTGTCAGTTATGCGGAAAGATTAAAAAAGACAAGCTGGGGATATTGAAGAAGAATTTTCCCTGTCTAAAATGTGTCGAGTTTTTACGTTATTCCATGCTCATAGCGCTTTCGATACTATTGAAAGATATTGACCGGAGTTTCCCGGTTACTTTCCGACAGAAACAATACTTCATCAGTCACTGTCCCGATAAGAAGGTTATAACTAATAATAATCGTTGGGGTCGGTTGGACACACAAAAAAAGTAAACTGGGGACAAACGGGAGCGTTCGTCCTCTATCTGCTTTGCGTCGCGTCATTATAGGCTCCGATATAATTACGATTGATCAAATCAGTAACCATTTACCCGATTCACGTCCTCACCTGTTTTCTCTCCTACGGTCTCTTATTTCTGCGCTATGGATCACCACACTATGAGGGTTATGAGCACAGCGAAGGCTACAGCGCGATCTCAGGGCAAGGACGAAAAGTATACGAAGACAAGCCTTTCGTCCTTGTCGCGAGTTTACGCCGTATCAATCATCATGACCTACCGAAAAGCCCAAGTAGGCACCCTTTTAAGGTCTCAAGGAACCACATGTATCGCATCCTGTCTTCGATCATAGCGATTCCAGCCGCAGATCCTTCTTTCAAGATAAATCAGTATAAAGCTATAGAGGGCCTCCTAGAAAACAGCACGCTCGTATCAGCCACGACTGCATATCAATTTTGAAGCGCCGCTGCCATGTCGAATTGCACCTGCGTTTTTCTGGCGGAGGTATCACGATCAGCACAGGCCGCGCAAACGAGTCGCGCACACGAATACCGGAACCACTCGCCGCGCTGATCGACGGCTCACAAGCAAGCTCGACTTCTCCGAAGAGACTTGACGGCCGGATCTGCACGGAATTATCCCTTGCACGATCAGCGCTTTTGTAGTACTTCATTGAGTTACATTGTTTTGTGTTTTTTTTGCACGTATATGCATTCTGCCCGTATCTGTGTGGAAATAGACAGATGGTGGCAGCAAAAGAATAACCGATAAACTGCGGCTAATGTAAACTAACTATGCCTAAACGACAGCACGTATTGACCAGATTATTTCACTTCGTGCGCTTATTAATATAACCATCAAGGTACCTTCGACGATGGACGATCGAGCGGCACCCTATACGAACTCCCATCCTTGTTGGTGTGATCACCTCGTCTTTGCGCAGATTTTTTCCCCACAGGTCAGGCAAGAAGTGACGACCTAGGCATTCATAAGACGTCGGAGGCCGGGACAGCGATCGGGCGCAAAGTTCAAGACCACTACGTAGCCGGTGCTTTTTCACAGGTTACGGTTTATTCTCTTTTCGAACCAAGAGTGTCTGCAGCGTCAGTGCTACAAACCTATGCGGATGCGCGGTTGAAGATTGTTCTTACTGCCGTTGAAAATGGGCACGGTCATCGATAAACGGATCGCCTAAAATAGACATCAGAACGCTCCCGCATCTTACTGCGCGCAGGCTTCCTGTACGATGCCACCTTCGGTTACCATATATGTTGCAAGTATGACAACGAGTAACACGAAGCGCCCCTTTCATTCTTACAGAAAACAGGTTCTGTAGGACGTATACAATATATACTATGCATTAAAGCAATTCTTCGTCTGAAAAGTGGCATAACCCGTGAGACAGCCTGCAATGTAAATTGAACTACGTGTTCCTCATTAACACAAAGGTGCCTATCATCATCATCATCATCATCATCATCATCATCATCATCATCATCATCATCATCATCATCATCATCATCATCAGCCTGACTACGTCCACTGCAGGACAAAGGCCTCTCCCATGTTTCGCCAGTTAACCCGGTCCTGTGCTTGCTGCTGCCAATTTATACCCGCAAACTTCTTAATCTCATCTGCCCACCTAACCTTCTGTCTCCCCCTAACCCGCTTCCCTTCTCTGAGAATCCAGTCAGTTACCCTTAATGACCAGCGGTTATCCTGTCTACGCGCTACATGCCCTGCCCATGTCCATTTCTTCTTCTTGATTTCAGCTATGATATCCTTGACCCCCGTTTGTTCCCTAATCCACTCTGCTCTCTTCTTGTCTCTTAAGGTTACACCTACCATTTTTCTTTCCATTGCTCTCTGCGTCGTCCTCAATTTAAGCTGAACCCTCTTTGTAAGTCTCCAGGTTTCTGCTCCGTAGCTAAGTACCGGCAAGATACAGCTGTTATATACCTTCCTCTTGAGAGATAGTGGCAATCTACCTGTCATAACTTGAGAGTGCTTGCCGAATGTGCTCCACCCCATTCTTATTCTTCTAGTTACTTCAATCTCGTGGTTCGGCTCTGCGGTTATTACCTGCCCTAAGTAGACATAGTCTTTTACAACTTCAAGTGCACTATTACCTATCTCGAAGCGCTGCTCCTTGCCGAGGTTGTTGTACATTACTTTCGTTTTCTGCAGATTAATTTTAAGACCCACCTTTCGGCTCTCCTTGTCTAACTCCGTAATCATGAGTTGCAATTCGTCCCCCGAGTTACTCAGCAATGCAATGTCATCGGCGAAGCGCAGGTTACTAAGGTATTCTCCATTGACTCTTATCCCTAACTATGCGGTATGCGGCGATGGCGTAGTGATTAGAGCATCCGCCTCGCATGCAAGAGGTCCGTGGTTCAAATCCCGGTACCGCGCAGTTCCCAACCGGATTAAAAAAAAAAATCCGCGTGTTGATGGAACTGCATTAAGAGGCCTGGGGTGCGGCCTCACCGGCAAACACCGCCGAGAACGCACTCCCTCACCAGAGAAGGATTGGCCACCCTGGTGCAGCATATGGCCACTACCTCCCACATGCTTACGTCAAAAAAAAAAAAGGTGCCTATATGCCTCACCAAACACGAAAGTTGTTCGTCGGCGGCGCGGGCTTACACACGAGTTATGTAAAACTTTCATCATCACATGATGATGCCGCCGCAAATTCTCAAAAGTCGTGACGCCATTATGTCGCCATAATATCTACAAGTAACACGACATCACACGACACCGTCACTTGGTCAAAAGTGTACCGATCACTAAGGCGATTCAAAACCAGGCAGGGTGCAGAAAGCTTTCATGCAATGTTTCCAATGTTGAAGGCTATTAAAAACAACGTTTGGTGTAAAAATATTTGTGCAGACGGGGAAGGACTGTCTGAGAAAAAAATATCATCTCATGTGAGTGCATAGGGAACCAAGTAAAATTTCTTTTCTGGTTATTTTTTTTTTGCTTTTCTAAACAGAGGAGCTGTTCAGTGCTCAGGTATGGACTTTCGTGGCGTATGCGCAGAAAGAACTCACTCAGAGATAAAAAATTTAATAAATACAGAATAACGAAAATGATCCCACGACCTTCATGCTTTGTTTTACGAGCCAGAGCCGACATTCTCGACGTTCAGTCTCGTAAATGCGGACGGTGAATGCCACGATTGTCGGCGTGGGTCGTAAGTGACATCACAGCTCCAAGGCAGCCCGTGCCAAGTTAAATGAGAATAAAGTGGAAGCAACAGCAATTCCTGATAGGAAGACGCCCGGGTGGCTGTTGTTTCAACGGGGACGTTTTTGAAGCGCCATCGCGAAAAAGAGAAATCCGGTGTCGTATAGGATGACGCCCAACAGGAAGATTTCTGTTAGCACACATTGCGAACACCTTGCCGGCTTCGGAAGAGAGGAGCGTCCAGGAAGAGAGGAGGAAATAGCAAGAACTGATGCGGGAGGCCGTCCAATCGAACATAGCAAGAAAAGGGGAAAAAGATGTTCAAAGATGCGCATGCCTGAACAGATCACAAAAATATGGGGCGACATGACCGAGAAGAGTGTGCACTTCATTAGCTATAAATGAAGTAACAGTAATACCCTGCACCAACAAAGGCATTCTCAGCTGTTACATCGAAGATGGTTACCGGACGCACAATCCATGGCTTCAAAAATACTGCTAATTGACACTTCGCAAGTATGAGTGTTTCCCTTGTACCTTGCAATCACTGCCGCTGCTGTTACATGACAGCGTTGCTACAGATCAACGTTTTTATCTGCATTATTCTATTTTTTTTCTCATAATTCAATTGTTCACAGTTACCTTTACGTGCCATTTTTTGTGTCCTTTTTTTCTCTTCACCCGCAATATATCTTCAACAGTAACACGTACGCGAGTATTTCTACTACGGCGTAGTTCTCTGCTTCCAAGTATATAGGTAAACTACCTTTCTTTTACGCTCTATCACTGCAATACATTATTTATGGGTGTAAGCGTGTATGTGTTTCACGATATACATGAGTAGAGAGAGACAGAGGCAAAGGAAAGGCAAGGAGGTTAACCAGGTTACACCCGGTTTGCAAACCTACACTGGGGAAAGGGAAAAGGGGAGGAAGAAAAGCAAATGTATATAGGAGCTAGTGTACGACATAATATAACACTGATGAGAGATACAGTAGCTTGACCAAAAAGCGTGCCCCACAATCGCACACCATTTGTCCTACTCACATCACCCCCGCCTCCCATAAGAAAAAAATAAATAAGAAAACAAATACGTCAGCATATAAACAGTTAATCGCCAAACACCATGAGTGCATTGAAAACTATTTCCTCCGACAGTTGGAGCGCCACATTGTCTGTTCAGTTCCGCGTGTACACCACAACACTTACAGGGAAACGAAGTCGAATGTATAAAATCAAAGCGACGGTGCAACTCATTCTACGGGCGTTTTGTACAAAACGTATGGACAAAGGTGCGCATTCCAAATTCACCTCTTCTTACTCGTTCAACGTCAATGACAAAAACGTCAATGACAAAAAAGTAATAACGTAATGCTCCATAAAACAAAAAGTCGAAACAGGCCATCTAACCACTCCCGGCAAGTACCGTCTTGCAACATTAAGCAGGCGTTTCTCATTATGCACCACACAGTTTTGTACTGCAATCTTTGGTTTTCTGAGCTGTGTATAAAGCCGCGCACTAGAGAACCAACAGCGAACAATCGACGGCCCGCCATTCTCATCATCCATCGGCTTCTGCAGAAATACAGAGGCTCAAACGAGGCTTCACCTTTTACTTCAAGCATGCTGTGTCTCTTAGAAAAAGCCTCAGAGGGAAAAAAAACCAATTTAATAAAATAGACGCCATGCCCTGAAATTTTGGCTATGCAGATTCTCGCTTCAGCTTTACTTCGAAGGCGCTGGCGAGGTCATGGCGCTCTTCGCGTTTTCATCATTTCCATTCTCATTCGACACGTTCTCGCTAACAGTGTGCACGCAACCATGCTCCCTCGCTCACTCTGCTCTTCCTTCTCGACGAGGCCGGGCAGGATCGAAGCGTACAACTTGATGGGGAGAAAAGAAATAAACCCTCGCAGCGTCGGCATCTCTTTCTCGCATCCCCGACTTCCCCTCCCAAATTGAGCTCCCCACTTTTTCTCCCCCGCCGCACGGGCCCGGTTACGTCCGGAATATCGAGTATCCCTAATCGGCGCACATCGTTCCCGACGGCGTATCAAGGCGCAAACGGAGCCATCGCAGCAGCCGTCGCAGAAGTAATGGAATGATAGCAAAACGAGACCATTTGCGTCTCCTCCGCTTCCTCTTTTCCTTCTTTCGATGCAGAAAGGAAACGCCGGTCACGAGCCGTGCAACACTCTCTCCTCACAGCCCATGTTTCCCCTCCCCCTCCTCTCTCTTTCCTCGCCGTTCCGTTTTTGAAATGCGGCTGCAAGCGCAGGCACGTACGACGTTTTCGCATACTCCTTATAACATCTGTTCCATCAAATTTATATAAATGGACGATCCTTCTTATTCACGCTTTCTTCGAACGATAACGGCCATTATTTTAATGAAATCTTTGTAACTGTACTTAAGCAGAGCTTTCCGCGTCAATGCGGCACGCGCTTCACAGACGTGGTGGGGATGCCCACAATGCATAAGAAAAGAAAACAAATCACATGCTCTTTTTTTCGTCCTCATCGATAAGACAGACAGACAGACAGACAGACAGACAGACAGACAGACAGACAGACAGACAGACAGACAGACAGACAGACAGACAGACAGACAGACAGACAGACAGACAGGCAGGCAGGCAGGCAGGCAGACAGACGGACAGATAAATAGATAGATAGATAGATGGATAGATAGATAGATAGATAGATGGATGGATAGATAGATAGATAGATAGATAGATAGATAGATAGATAGATAGATAGATAGATAGATAGATAGATAGATAGATAGATAGATAGATAGATAGATAGATAGATAGATAGATAGATAGATAGAAAGATAGATAGATAGATAGATAGATAGATAGATAGATAGATAGATAGATAGATAGATAGATAGATAGATAGATAGATAGATAGATGTTTGTGCCTCCGAACGGGCCCCAAAGCTACAGGATACAGTTTATTGTGGAGCCGGAATGAATGCTACATGATTTTAGCGTGCCAGGAAATATGAAAAAACAGGTTTGTGTGGCTTTGCACGGACGGAAAAGTACACCATGAAATAAAATATTTTATAAGAATTCCTCTGAGTGATGTAATAATGTGACATAAGTTTACGGGTTGGCTTGCCGAAAAGCTGTATCATTCTAGGCGCATGATATATGCTACTAGCTGACGTAGTGATCTCATTTTAAGATGCTGAAGGGGTCGGCTCATTACCGTCAACATTGATGTGAACTAATGTGTTTCTGAAAGCTGCATGTCGGTTTTATTAAACCGTCACAATCGAGCAACTGAAGTCTAAAGATGTCACCACGTCCAGTTTTGCAACGCCTCTGCGTACACCGCAAACCACTCAAGAAGCACGCGATGGAAAAGTCTGTCACCGATTTGAACAGTACAAGCATCTTTGACTAGAGGCAATTTTAACATTGTTATGCAAACTCACTAAGCGCTGCTATTAACGTTATGTAACGTATGCAAACAGCATTGAAGAAAAGCCACCTAAGTATAAAAAAACGCTCATAATAGTCAATAAAGAAAGCAGCCAGAAGCAATCGTAATTGAAGCTGCATTAATTAAGCATAAATTTTCACATTCATGTATCTATAGCAACGCTTTGCTTGATGCGACATCATTGCCGTTAGCATTTCTTCATTGCTCACACTTGACGTCCGCCCATACGTACCAGCTGAAACTCGAAGCTCACTGCAACGTTCGCTGTGGATATTTCGAAACAAGCGTTAACGAGAGAAGTCAGCTATGCAGAGTGTGATCGATTAAGGCTATAGCTATAGATCATTATAAAGACGGATTTCTCAGCAGCAAGGACGATGCGTCTTCATTACGATAATGAATTGCAGGCACCGTGTAGCTCCATAAATTACCTCAGTTGACAACAATGTCTCGTTTTTGACTATGCTGCACTGTATGCATTGAGTGACTATGAATTATAGCTAGGTTAACAGACAAGCCAATCATTACGAATGTGTGTCGCACGACCGGATGGCTCAGCATACTAACATTGACTTCGAAGTGTAAACAAGCATAGGTGAAATCAGACGAGAGTATGGACACGCGTGACGACCCATGAGCGCGAGAGATGTAAGCATGAACGTGAAAGTGAATAAGTGACAGCAGACTTGAGTGAGTGCACATGAACCTCGATAAACCCCAGTATAAACGTGAGCAGTGCGAAAAGGGAGAACGAACGCGAACCTGAGTGTCTATACGATTGTCAGTACGCGTGAATATAATCGTGAGTGAGCTCCTGTGAGCGGAAAGTGAGTGACTTCTGATGAGTATGAGTAGGCGTGAGTATAACCATGAGTGAGTACCCCCGAAAGGTGCAAGTTGCGCGATCATGAACGTGAGCGCATGCATGAATGTGAGAAGTAGACGTACGAACATAAAGGAACACATACGAGTGTTCCAAGTGAATGTCGGTAGACGTGATTATGAATGCGATAGAGTACCCGTGAATATAGGCGTAAGGAAGAGGGTGTGTGCCAGCGACTATCCGTAGGCGTAGTATGAGCGCGAGTGACTACCTGTGTTAACACTTGTGATCCCGACCATACCTGTAGGTGCGTTCGGACGTCAGTATGAACGTGCGTGAGTACCCAGTATATATGAGTGAACGTGAGTGTGAACGCGACAGAGTGTGAATATATGTCAGTATAACGCTGAAAAGGCATCTGTGGTTGTGAGTGTCGGTAGATGTGAGTATGAATGTGATGGTGAATAGACATCAGAATGAGCGTGAGTGCCGGGGAATATGAGTAGACGGGAGTGTTAATGCGAATATAATTACACGTGTTAGAACATGTGAACGGGAACGAGAATGAGTAGATGGAAGTGAGGCGAGACGTTGGTATGTACGTGAGTACCTGTGAGTATGGGTGGCCGTGAGTTTAAATATCAACGTGTAAGTATATGTTATTCTGGCCGTGAGTATGGGGATGCACGAACGCGACTATCAGTGAGTGTGCGCAAACGTAAGTAAAAGCACGGGTACGAAGCCTCAAATAATCAGAGAACGAGTACGAGTGAGTATTCTCTTATTGGGCCAACCAACGCCTGTCACCGGACTCTGTGTCCTGCGAGGCAGCTGTAATGCTCCGGGGAGTCTCAAGATCCGCAAAGAGTGATCGCAGCGCCGCTGTCAAACTTGAAGCATAACCGAAATCGATACCACTCGTGAGAATCGCCACACTCCAATGACCATGCCTTTATCTAGAAATATTGTATATATAAACACGTGCGGGCTTCCTTCGATTTTGTACACGATGTCTTGCCACTCGCTGGTAAGCACGTGTCGGGTCTTTGGCTGGTAAACGTTTCGGCAAATTTGGCCACTGACCAAGAAGTTCACATCATATGCTAAAATGGTCCGCTAAGCAGCCACCCAAGCTCTGCCACTGAGGGTTAAACCATTTATAGAAACTCGACAGGACCGAGTAAGACCACTCGGCCAAGTTCCGCGCATCGCATTGAGAAACACATGCGTCGTTCCACAATCTGCCTTTTCCATTTTCCTGTGCTGCCCTCTGACGTTTTGGTAGGGTTTGGTAGGGGACGGGAAAATCGACATTGCTTGAACGAGGGCCTCCGAGGCAAGACGTCGTTTCGCGACTTCTCCGCTAGAGAAGGGCGCATGCACCGCGGCAGCGTGGAAAAGGCGGATTCTTGCCAAGGAAACTCGCGCCAACTCCAGTTGACCAAGAGGACTGCCACACCTTCTTCGACTGTCTCGAATCGCCGTCGTTGGATAGTCTTACAGCACGACGCAATGAGGCGATGTCCAGAGTAAACCTCTTATACTGGAGGCGAAAAGCCCGGTCTCTTCGGCTCCTCGATTTGGAGGCGCCGCGTTTTCCCTCGTATACCTGGTGGCCTCTGCAAGGTGGCATCTTCACACCGGCTTCGTCTCGCGCTGCACGGAATCGTCGCGCCGGAATTCTCAAAACGCTCAGCGGGACGCCGCACACAAATGTTCGCAGACAGGAGGAAGCAGCAGCAGGCGTCGTCGGGCGAGGAAGTAGTCACGCCGGCGGCAACCGTGCCGCCGCGTCTGCATGCACGCTCGTCTCGTCAACTGACAGCGGCAGATCCGCCGCGCATGGCTGCCTCAGCGGCGAAAAGGCCGAGTCAGTCGGGTTACGTGGTGCAAGCTTCCTGCTGTATGCCAGCCACTCATCCAGAGAAGCGCCGCAGGGTTCGCAATAGAGAATAAAATAACACGGGGAAACAACTACTACGCAGGTTCGGTGGTCCGACGACTGCCTGCGCAACCAGCTTGAGCGCGAACATCGACCGAGGCAGGCGCGCACTTCGCCATTTTGTGGCTGAATTCAACGGGAAGCTTGTCGCTGGTGAGTTGGGACATGTCGGTAACATGTAATACGATGCAAAAGCAAGCACGTGCAATGGTAAAAATATGAAAAGAACCGGACGACAGAGGAACCGCCGCAACGGGACATTATTTTTTTTTGCTTACATGTACTGATAGAACTTTTCACCCCCATGGCTATTCTAAGCTGCTGGCTTTTTTTGCAAACACTGACCGGCGTTAGGATTCCTTGCTGGCGTCTGATCTTGCAAATAAAACTTTCTTTGATACACGAAATATGGTATCCTCTCGAGTAGTGCTTTCACAAAGAGTGTACTGCAGAGTGCGTTACATCGCCTTATGCTCAAAGGTAAGCGACGTACTGAGCGATGACTTTCGTATGGCGAACAGAATTCGCGGTTCAAATATATGTTGCGATAGACAATTCTCTAGATGCGTTAAACATACTGAGCGCATACTCTAAACAATAATGATCACATATAACTCAATAAAAAGCCAACCAAGATACACTCTAACAAAAAGCACAGTGACTAGAAAGTGTGATAGATAAAAAGTGTCGTTGTGGTGCATCGATCGTGTGCGACCTTGGCGCCGCGGGTAGCACGACCGGCCTCGGTTGCGGCGGAATAAGCGGTCGTGGATTCAACGACAGTTGAAGGAAATTATTTCTTTGCTGTCTGATCATGAACATTTTTCGACGTCATTTTCTTCACCGGAACTAAGTAACTGAAGTCGTGGTTGACCCCGGCATAGAACAATTTCATGTCAAGGTTTCACATCTCAGCACCAGCAGGACCCTAATTGAACGCAATCGTGCGTTCCCGGTTTCTTCGCAGAAAGTGGCTGCAAGCCACAATCGGTCTCCCCGAATGCATAGTGCTCTAAGCCATCTGAGCGCGCTACTTTTACCTGCACCCCCCTCCCCTCCGGACGCGCACTTTTGCCCTTCATCTTATAACAGCACAGCCCTGCTGTGATCGTAGAGTGCGCTGCCCATCTGCTACATTTGCAGTGCATCACTGCGCCGCGTTACCGCAGGCCTGTCGCAATAGGAAACTATAGCTGCAGTAGCAGCACGATATTTTCGCACTCAGGGCTCACCTCAGTTAGAAAGCAAAGATAGTATAGAGGCTCATGACGTGGTGCACGTAGAACGACACGCAGCCGATGGCGAGCTTAGCGGGGGCTGCCCGCCACACGCATGGCAGGGTGCCTGGCCTGTCTCTCGACTGTTTGAGCAGCTTGCGCGCTAAGTGGCACTCGCCGCGAGCCACACACAGCTGCAGCTGCCACTGTTTTGTTCTTGGATGGAGGCAACGACACTGGCGAGATCCCACGGGTTCTCCCTCTCTCCGCACCTCACCGTTGTTTCAACCTCAAGCGCACTCTAGCGCTGCTACTCGATGCGGCGCCACTACATGCTTCGTATATGGCCAGGGCCATACTCGTTTTCATCGAGCCGACGTACTACAAGGAACCATCCCATAGTGACACATATGATGTACGGCCATGGCACCACGCTGCACTGGTCGAGAGCGCATATGTGATCCCGGCTACAGAGGCCACATTGTAATAGAAAACAAATAAAAAGTGCCCTTGTGTGCCCAAATACGATGTAACTGTACAATCGGCTGGCCGGACGCCACGTCCTAAACCTCGTTGCGACATTTCAAAGCCTGCTGTCGACCGCAACTAGCGAAAGCCTGTTCGACTCAGATGTACATTTTGTCGCCAGAGCAATTGTACGTCTCACCCGGGTACTCAGTAACGTGTTTTGAGAAGATGAAACACGTCACTACACCTTTCTTTGCGAAAGACAGAAAAAAAAAACGACGCATTGGCGCAATCGAATGGCAGTCTAAGCAATCGCGGCTGACGTCACGCTACAATGAAAGCTACAGTTGTCACGTGGTAAGACCATTCTCGTGCCCTGTCTGAGGTCTCGGTTAAGAACACTCCAATGGGAGGGCGTGTCAACGAAGTAACCATCCCTGAGAACGCTCGATTTCGACCAGTCGAATGTGACGCACGCTGCTATAGAGCGCCCTGGAGCACCCGAAAACGAACACACCAATATACGATGAGTGAACATCAGACAAACAATGAAAAAAGTGAAATGGTAAAGACAAATTGCTAGGATAAATTGTCCTGGCTTCATGGTGCACCTTGTGATCCGATGTGATTCCGCCGAGGAAGAAGTTGACGGAGCGAATAAAAATTCACTCCACAAGAATAACATAAAACGCAGGAGGTGGGCTTATATACGCGGCAAGCAGGAAGTCCTTGACAGGAAACCGCATGGTGTCGTTTGCCTCCTGGGATCAGCCAGACGACTTCGTTGTGCGCCTCAGACGCCATCTGTTTCAGGGAGCGAACAGACCACGCGATGCCTGAAGCCAGTTTCTTTTGCTTTTTATACGCTTTAGATATGCATGTTATTGTAAGTTTTATTATTTATGAAACGACAGTTGATATGCTGCCACAAAAGCATATCTTAGTGAACACAAGTCCTCGGCAAACAAAAAGAAACGGATAGTGTTGAGCATTTAACATGCAGAAAAAGTATTCCCGGAACAAGATATATATATACATATATATAGTACTTACACCAGCCCATCATGCGCGCTCGCCTAAAAATTCATAAATATTCGCATGGTGTAAAGATGAACCCTGCTTCTTACAGCGTACCCTACACACAATTACCCGCACAGAAATGTCATGTTGCGGCGGCAATCTAATTTCTTGGAACTTTCCTCACTATCCGCAGGCTTGGACTGCCACAGTGCCTACTCCCGTCAGGTTCAAGAAGCACAACGTGGGATGTGTCGGAGCAACTGTTCTCAAAATAAGCATGAGTAGTTTGCCTCTATATGTATGATATACACCAGCCTACAAGAACGAAAAAAAAAGGAACAAAAAAAGAAGCGAACGAATGAAAGTGGTATAGGCGTAGTAGGGGCCGACTAATACTCGAATATGCACGCTGTACGGCTGCTTTTAAATAAGATCACCAAACAGTGAAGAATAAATAGTCCCTGCCAAACACCCAAGACGCTGGGAAAACTAGAGGAAGTGGCATAAGAGAACTCCGTGAAAAAAAAAAAGATTCCTCGTTTCCAGCGCGGCGGCAATTCGTCGATGTGGCTGCAGTGACAGGCGCTGACTGATGGCTCGAATGACATGGCCAGGGACGTCCGTTTTCCTTGAGCTGCTTGAAATAAGACACTCGCGGCGAAGGCGCTGTTGAGCTCAAGTTTTTCTTGCTCGGCCGACACGCTGCCGATGCGAAAAGAGAGGGACGCCAGACAGGCTGCGGCACGGTGGGGACTGGCTGAGAGTGACAGCGACGCCTTCAGAAGATCTACTACTTCTTGTGCAAATTGATTGGCTAACGAAAGACGCTCACTTCAACGTTAGCCGGAATCGGTGTGAACACTCCATGGGAAACCAACCTATTGTCTGCAATGGCAGACCAGACAGCCTAAACGGCTGCAACAAGAGCATTCGTAGCTTTTCACAAGAGTACTGGACATTAAGAAAATCACTGTGCTACGTAGTTATTGTACATACGCATCAACTATACTTCTGGTACCGCCATCATCGTACTCACCATTTTTCCTCTTTCCCCTGCGCAATCTAGCACGAACAAAATAAGGCCGACTTCTCTGCCTTCAAAGAAATTCTCTTTCTTCCTCGAACGACAGACGAAATTGGCACGAACCAGGCGCCCGTTTCATCGGTTGCCCAAGGAATTTGCACAAGTAGTAGTGGATCAAGGGGTAGCACATGCTCGAACGCGCACCTTGGAAAACCTTCACAAGACGCGGAAAATAGAGCACTAGTCGCAAACACGGGGCCCACGAGCTTTTGATGGATGCCCGCCGCTTCTCGAGGAACAAACTTTTGTAGCGTCTATGAATGGTATTCACATTTATGTTTCACGCATCGCGATTACTAATGTTCTCTTCAGATAAGCTCCAGAGAGGCGAATAGTGTCAAGCATTTTTTCTCCTGAGGCACTCCATGCGGTCACTATGTGTTAAAAATCACCGTGAAACAAAAAAAAAAACAACACATTAATCTAGTTTGGACATTTTGGAGAGCAGTTTGAATATCTTTCTATCATCCCGACATCAAATCTCTTCAGATATGTACCATATCTAGAATACCGGAACGGCAGTTTTTTTTTCTTTCCAATGGCAACATCAGAAAACATTTAAATCAAATTCCTGACCTCCCCCCCCCCCCTTCGCCACCGCTCTCCTACTTTCGTCCTTGTTCCGGCCTTCTTCGGACTAAAGTGCGCGCGTGTGGCGAGATATCTGATGTAAGTTTGCGAGAAAGACGCATATTTCTGCAACCTACGTCGGTAAAAAGAGGGGGAAAGGGGAGTGGAAAAGGAAAAGCACAAACCATGTTGTTCAAGGTATGTGTACCTACAGCGGTACTGAACGACAGGCCTCAATAAAAAAACCGGTGGGTGCTTGATTTGACGGCACTGCGAATCGAACCCAGTACCCCCCGAATTGAGAGCAGACACTCTAACCACTCGAGCAACACTGCGATTTGGAAGCGAATTGTTTCTGTTCATGCGAACCTGCTCCGTTCTGGCGCTGACCGTTAGGACGAGGGTGAAACTACTCTTCGTAGTAGGTGCATTGTCGTAATAACGCATAGAAAGAAAGAAGGAAAGAAAGAAAGGAAGAGAGAAAAAGAGAGAATGAATGAAATAAAAAAGAACAAAAGAATAAAAAAGAAATAATGAAAGAAAGAAGGAAAGACAAGAAGAAATAAATAATGAAAGCAAAGAAGAAAGCAAAGAAAGAAAAGGAAAGAAAGAAAGAAGAAAGAAAAGAAAGAAAGAAGGAAGGAAAGAAAGAAAGAAAGGAAAAAAGAGAGAATGAGTGAAAGAAAGAACAAAGGAAAGAAAAAAGAAATAATGAACAAAAAAGGAAAGCGAAGAACAAAGAAAGAAAGGAAAAACGAAGGAAAAAAAAGAAATACTGAAAGAAAGAAGGAAGGAGAAGAAAAAGAAATAAATAAAGAAAGAAAAGAAGAAAGCGAAGAAAAAAGAAAATAAATAAATAAATAAATAAATAAACAAATAAATAAAGACAGAAAGAAAGAAAGAAAGGACTACCGCATCAAACATGCCTATACGCAGCAGGGACTACTTTCGTCTGCTAGAAAGCCCCGTGCCTTTTACGAACCCATCGTTGCCTGCTGCCATATTTTACTCCCCATGACTTCTACGAAAATACGCTGCATCCAGTAGCGTAATCTAGCCGCCAGTGCCGTCATGTGGGTACACAGCTGCGCGCGAGTAAACGTCCACCGGCAGTGAAGGGAAAACCACTTGAACTTCGAGAACATAGAAGCGTATAGCACGCGTAGACACGACTACTGAAGCTCAAAAGGCGCCGCGGCACCTTTATCGAACTCTACATAAAGCGCATGCGGCATACTTTATTGATTTCGGTACAACAATCTTTTGATTATAGTGTGCGTGAGGTTGTACAGCACGTTCCATTGAAACCCAGTGAACTGCTATCTAACTCTTTGAGACACCTATAGGTTGCATATAAGGGTCACTAACAAAAAATTTCTCGACCGAGGTAGTCCACCGGATCAATTTCTGTAAACAGGCACAGATCACTTGCGAAATACCAACAGCGAATATAGCTTAGAAGGTATTTCAAATTAATTGTGAGGTATGCGTGAGCAATCGACTCCGTCACGCCATTGAAACCCTCAGAGGGGATGCTTGGGGTGCCCCTACTTCCCTCACGTGACCGTGCTGCAGCAAGTTATGACGACGTCACAGCCGCGATTTTTCTTTGGTCACGTTTGCTTCAGCAGACTATTACTCGGCAGCTGCTCGTGAGCCAATGGCCGCGGCGCACGAGTGGATAGTTTTGTGTTTGATGTTATTGCTGTCCCGTTTCCTGTACAAAAAAAAAACTTCGTGGTGTGAACCACGCGGAAGTACGTCGTAGTTCAGTGTGCTGGCATGGTCGAGCGTTGCACCCGCGAGGTAGTGATAGTTTCACCTAGTGGCATGTTGTTTTTGAAACCGAAACTGGCACTGGTCGGTAATAACGAGCCTGTAATTAATTGTCCGTCGTGCGGTGCAGAAAACGATGTGTGCTGTTATGGCTAACAAGCCATAACAGTCATAACTGTCAATCCATAACTGTCATAACTGTCATTCAGTTATTAGAAATGCGCTAAATAAAACCAAACCCTATATATAGCTTTCATAGATTACGAGAGAGCGTTTGCTCAGTCGAGACATCAGCAGTAACGCAGGCACCACGGAATCAGGGCATCGACGAATGCTACATAAACATACTGGAAGAAATCTACAGAGGATGTGCAGCCACTATAGTTCTCCATAAAGAAAGAGAGAGAATCCCAAAAAAGAAGGGTGTAAGGCAGGGAGACACGATCTCTCCAATGCTATTCACCGCGTGTATGCAGGACGTATTCAGGACCCTAGACTGGGAAGAGTTAGGGATAAGAGTTATTGGAGAGTACCTTAGTAACCTCAGATTCGCTGTGGACATTGCCTAGATGAGTAACTCAGGGGACGAATTACAGTTCATGATCACTGAACTGGAGACGGAAAGCAGAAGAGTATGTCTGAAATTTAATATGCACAAAACTAAAGTACTGTGCAACAGTCTCGGCAGAAAACAAAACTTTGCTATAGATGAAGACACGCTGGAAGTTGTAAAAGAATATGTTTACTTAGGACAGGTAGTAACGGCGCAGCCAAACCGAGTAAAATAACTAGAATAATAAGGATGGGGCAGATTACATTCGGCAAGCATTCTCAAATCGTGAATCGTAATTTGCCACTCACCCTAAAGAGGAACGTATATAGCAGCTGCATCTTGCCGGTACTTACCTACGGAGCAGAAATCTGGAGACTTACAAAGAAGGTTCAGATTAAATTGAGGACAGCGCAGCAAGCGATGGAAAGGAAAATGATAGGTGTAACATTACGAGACCAGAAGAGAGTTGAGTGGGTGAGGGAACAAACCGGGGTTAATGATATCACAGTTGAAATGAAAAAGAAATGAACATGGGCCGGGCAGGTAGCACGCAAACAGAATAACCGTTGGTTATTAGGGGTAACTGACTGGGTTCCAGAGAAATCAAACGCAGGAAGGCGAGACAGAAAGTTAGGTGGGCCGATGACATTAAAAAGTTCCCAGATATAACGTGGTAATAGAAAGCACAAGGCCAGGTTGATTGGTGGATCATGGGAGAAGCCTTTTCCCTACAGTGGGCTTAGACTGATGAGTGATTGACTGATTGATTGATTGGTTGATTGTGTTCGCAGAAACCTTGAATGGGTTCGCAAAACGGCTCACGTTAAAAGCGTGATTCCTCGTTTTCTGGAGCTACCTTTCAGCTGAGTGGTTCACCTGTAGCAAGGACCTTCACAATGGACGACATCGAGGCGCCACATACACATGGCAAGCGCTTCCCTACCGCACGCCGCTCTCTACAGCGGCCTCACACTGTACAGCACCGATCTTTGCACCGATCCGGAGTGCTCGCGCGTGCGCGTACTAGAGGGCGCACCGGTCTTCGTGGCGGGGTGCCGTGATGGAAAGTCCAGACGTGCCGTATCTAAGGGTGTGGCCCACAGGCATGCCCCCTTCCTGCACTTTCGTACATTCCCCCTCACTTTCCCTTCGTCATTGAACTATCATAGCGGAATAGAGCACCTCCCTCTCCCGCACTTTGATCCCCTCCTCCGTTACGCAGCAGAGCGCGCGGCTCGCGACCAGCGGCGATTTGTCTGCCGACCCTCCTCCTCGTTCGCTCACCAACGAGAGAGGATGGAAACGGCTATAATGCGTCGCTCCACGCTTATGAACCAAAATGCGTTCGCGAAAGAGAAAAAGACGAATGACTGAGGCCGCAAAGCGATGGTTCATGAATAATCCTAAACCACTCCCCGACAGGAACAGCGGTTGACGCCGAGAGCGCCGCCGGGATCACGCGCCTCGGCGGACAGCGCAGACACGCGGGAGGACGTGCGACGCGACCGAGGATAGAGAGCCCCGTTATGACGCCATCAATTCTGGCTTGAGCTCTCGATCGCGTCGGCGATGCTCTCTCTCCCTTACGGAGAAGCAACTCGCCTCTCTATGAGCTCGTAGTGGTCCCACGCGAACTGCTGGAAAGAAGTGTGGGAAAGGAAGAGAGAGAGATTCGACGGAAGAGCGTCCGATTAACGCGAGGGGAAGGGCACGAGTACTAAGTATACTGATGCTAATGTGTGCGGTTATCTAGTGAAGCTAACAAACTTGATAAACCATAGCATCGCGGAGATCTTTTTCTAACCGAGCCACTCGTGGGCCCGTGGTGCAACGATATTCGTCTCTGAAAACTATTTCCTGTTTAATTAGTGAGGGCGTTCGCGTTCGAAATAATAATAACGATGACTAAAACACAAGGCATGTTCAACCACCTATTGACACTTCCGAGAATCTCCGATAGGTGTGTCTCTCCTCTTATAAAAAACAAATAACAAGAACATTTTCGTAAAACCACCCCTAACGAGAGGCGACACGACGAAGTTGCATCCCTGTGGTAGACGTTCGATAGAAATTGCAGCTAAAGCACAAAGGGAAGCTAGCGGAGAAAGTGCGAAACGCGCCGTATGAACCACTAAGTTTACATGCAGGTGCGAACCTAGTAAACAAATCACTTTACAGTGTTTATTGTAGACAGTCGTGTCAGAACATCTTCAGCCGCTTTATGAGCTCACCAGACGGCATCAGCAGCAAGGTCGCGATGAAAGATGCCACAGTACACCAGCAGCCGTTGCAGGATGGTACAATGCCCCTTCGTGATAGCTCTGTAGAAAGCTTCCTATGCAAATTGGTGAATGGTGTTTGATCCGGCGGGTCACTGCTTGGTGACTGCTTTCAGATATTATTTACTATTTAAACTAACAAATTCCGCCATCAAAAGGCGCCATCAACAGAGAACGGGACACGCAGTAGTGAGGCACTCTTAACTGGAGCCGGAATGACGTGAACCTGCTTTTGCGGAGCGCCAACCATATTCGCCGCGTCACTTGATTCTTACTGTCTGACAATTGAGCAATATTCACGGTCACTGATGAAACCGTCGGGTTTACACGAGCCCGAGCGAGGCTACGGTTATGAGACGCGCTGTCGTAGGTACACAATGCCTATTTACACCAGCTCAGTCGCTCTAAGGCGAGCCTTAATTTTAGGCTCATTTTCGGCGCTTTGACCTTAGGTACGCTTCGAAATGTGTCATCCAAATCTGGAAATCAAGATCTTGACTTCGCACTTATAGGTCATCGAAGTACCCACGTAGTCACCACGTCTAGAGACCCGTGAAAAGCGAAGTACACGTGTATTCAAATCGCTGCAAATCCACCCAACAAACTTGAAAAATAATAAAATAAAGTAATTGTAATAGAAATATAGGGTTCCATGTTATTACGGGTTGCAGCGCAAGCACGAAAAAGTAGGAAGAGAATTGTACGGAAGGCGAGGAACGGAAGGCAACGAAGGACAACACGAGAACTGACTCTTTGCCTTTCGTTCCTAGACTTCAGTACGCTTTTCTTCCAGCACTTTCGTGCTTGCACTGCAACCCCTATTAGCCTCTACCAACTAGCCCAAATAGCCGTTCTCCTACGTCATAAGACAAATATCATAAGTGTGAACGCGACTGGACACCAAACTTGCACTTCACAATACGGGCTGGTCTACAGCAATACATATGATCTGTGGCAGCCGGCTATTTGATGTCACGTCACCTGAGTTCCCATAGCACTACAGGTCGGTGGCGCAGCTTGGAAACAAATCCCATGAGACCAGGTGCCTCCGAACCACGACACACGAAGAGGCGGCACAGATGAGCTGCCAGCGGTACGCGTTTGACGGGGTTGAAATCTCGCGACGTTGGCCCAGGGCGATTTACGCTGTTCAGATATCGCAGTTGCAGAGGCGGCAATTCTCGGCTAAGGAGATGCACGCCACTCTGAGCGCTAACTGTAACCGAGGTAACTCAGAAAGAGAAAAATGAAAGAAAGAAGTATAAGACGTGAACAGTTCGCCGCAACACAACCAAGAAGGGGCAAAATACGTGGGTGGTCTGCACAAAGGGAAAGAGGAAAGATACTGCAAATTCTGGATGAGCGACAAGAAAAGGGCGTGCTCGTCGCATATCCGGCCGTTATCGACGCACAAGGGATAGCGCACTGCGATTAATAGAGACACACAAGAAATAAGAAGCACAGATAGAGAAACAAGCGAGACTCCCAGGCGCGCGGCGCTGAATATTTTAGAGAGAGTCCAGCCGCTCTGCTCTCTCTCTTTCTCTCTCCCCGATTTCATCTCGGTCCATGGGTGCGGTCCAGGTTTCGGCCTGATTAATGGACCCTGCCGGCCGAGGTGGCGAAGGAAACAAAAGAAATACGTGCGCCCTTCCATCTTCACCCTTTCCCTCCACTCATGCGCGATTTCGCAGCGGCCACTTCATAACTGCTCCTCTCTCTCATGGTACAGCTGGGGAGTATGCGGCCGCAAGGCGTTGTGTGAATCATGTTTCTCAAAAAAAAAAAACGCGAAAGTAAAATAAAACAAGGAACCAAAAGATAAAGCAAAAACGACAGATTCTGATAATAGTGACGATTTGCGGAAGGGAAAAACACATCAGCGCCGCATATACATGAACACTTGGAGAACAAGCGGCGACGACGAATGGAGGGAGATTAGTGCTCAGCAGAGCGGGGATCTCAGTAAGTGAATTTGTGAGGAAGATTCCTTCCACCACCCCTGCTTTTTTTTTTTCAGGCTGACTTTATTAAGCTTTCGGAAAACACAAACGAATCGCGCAGACGACGTCATCACCCTTCCACGAACCAGTAGAAGCCAAACATCAAACGAGAAATCACGACTCGGAGTGTGTCTGCCTCATCTACACTTTTTTTTTCTTTGTGGTTCGCGTCTTCCTCTTCTTCTGTTATCATGATCGCTGTCTAGCGAGAGAAATAACTGCACTCACTCAAACGCAATGCTGATGCACGCTGCGAGCTACTATAGCAAAGCAAAGCAAACTATGGTATGCCTAATCTCTCGATAACGTTAAAACCATGTCAGTATATGTATAATGTCAGCAGCGATAGGAAAACGTGAGCACTTTCAACGACCTTCTTGGAGACAAAGCATGCCTTGACGGTGCATTATTTAAGCTGCGTAAGCAAACTATATACTGCGTGAGGAATAGAAATACATACGTGGTGGTGTCGTTCCTTCTTTTCACAATGCAGACATTTTAATAAGATGCAATGAGAACCAAGACGGCTGTAGTATTCGTGAAGAAATTCTATGTAGAGCAAACACCCATTGGAGCTGCTGCATTCACGCGGGACATACTAAATTGAAGCATTTTCGTGCCTTTATTTATAGATGTCATGAAAAAGCCACGGAGCTAAACGGGGTCATCATATTCTTCAACCTAATCAAAAGGAAAAAAATATAGCCTTCGAGAGCGGGAAAGATGCCAGAGTTGAATGAATATTCTGGTTTTTCTGGTTGTGATTATTTGCGTTTAAAGAAAATACGTACAAGAAAAAAAATCCCATAACAATATCGCCAAAATACTACGTAATACAGCAGTGCTTATTGCAAAGAGTTTGAGTATGAATTACATCTTAAGCAACGTGCTGAAGAATCGAGTGGAGGGCAGGGGTGGGTTCGGGATTCAGTCTAAAATACGAGAGGCAAGATTTTCACAGCTGTGGACCATGTGCTCTAGTTTGTTTTCTTACACGTTTTATATTTAGAATACGACTGCACCTGGGCGTTCGAAGCGAAGTCTGTGCTTCCCACTGTCTTCTGTATTCCGCACAGTACACCCATTTAATCTGATCGGGACAGCGTTTCATTCTCTCGTCCCAAGAACAGTGTTACCCGTTTAAACAGGCGGTTCCACGAGGAAAAAATTGGGGGACCTTTGAGCTTCACCTTTAAGAATTGAACGCAATAGCGAAATCCGGCCCCTTCATCCGCCAAGTGCACACTTATTAATATGTTTTCTTACACACACACGCACACAGTAGATTGTACCAGCGCACGCGCACGAATGATACATACAGGTTTTTGATTTGATTGATTGATTGATTTGTGGGGTTTAACGTACGAAAACCACTATATGATTATGAGAGACGCCGTAGTGGAGGACTCCGGAAATTTCGACCACCTGGGGTTCTTCAACGTGCACCCGAATCTGAGCACACGGGCCTACAACAACAGGTTTTTGATGTAAAGCAAGAGTCGCAAGACACGAACCGCACACTCGCCATCTCGGAGGCCATAAAGAGTCACACAATGCCTCATAGATGGCAGCACATTATTTAGCGTTTGCTGTTTGCTTGATCAACACCTCTGGAAAGGCATGACATGTTTTCCGCTCGATGGACATAGTTGTCTTATTTTTTTAGAGCTGTTCCTGTGTTTTTAGCGGCGATGGCTGCCCTATCCCGGCCTTTTTCGACGTAGGTTGAGGCCTCCTAAATGCACCTACAAATCGCCGAACGGGCTTGTATTCGTCATCATACCTGTCGAATCAAATGCGTTAAGGAGACTCCTTCCACTACATGGCATTTATGTAGTGTTTTTTTACCAAAGCAGCTGCAAGTAACATCGTGGCTGCAATAGAGAGAAAAAAAAACATCATGGCTGTGTGGTAGGACACCTGCTTGCCACGTGAACGGCCTGGGTTCGATCGTTCATGGGACCGAAATTTTTATTCGTCATTTTATTTGCTTTTTCCTCGATTTTTCGCTCACAACCAACGGTGCCGACGGCGGAATTTCCGCGACACGAGCTCTCTAACGCTATGGCGTTAAGACGTGGTGGTAAAAAATGGTCGCATAAAAGAATGGTGCGCATTCGCTATCTGCAGACGCTGGACTGTGTTTCCTGCTTCTTAGTTTTTGGCATTTTCCTGGAGTTTTCTGCGGAGCACGAGTTCGCTCCAATAAACGTTGTTTTCGGCATGAACACTGCATCGTTCTTGGCTAAGCAACAATACTGCAGGGTGGGTTGCGCAACACGCACATGTACATTTCATGGTCTCTTGGCCAGGCTGGGGATGCAATGAAAGAGATTGCACAACCTATTACTCTAAAATATGTCACAAATAAGGAGGAGAGACTAATAAGCAATCTGCTTGAAGGATACCTTTGCAGCATTTCTTCAAGTTTTGCGATTTCAGTGTTGCATAAGAACATATTCACCTGCTGCTCCACCAGTCTCTCAGTTCACAAAACCTTGGGAAGTAAGCTCAAAAGAAGGTTTAAAACGCACGAAGCGTGAAACTGCGACTAAGGCTTCTCCATGCGCGTCAAACACAGATGTCGATGTAGAACGTAAAACAATATTCGAGAAGCCATTCAACACAACGCCGCCGTTTCGAGTTGAGCAAATCGAAAAACGCCTGTTGGCGCGACGCCCAAAACGGTTCAGTTTGGCAGTCGCATATTTGATGCTGAATTGTACAAGTTCTTTTTCCTCGCCATATGAAACAGAATCTAAGTTTGCGTAATACGCAGACAAGCTGCCACAGGATGCTGGTTAAACCAGACAGTGCTCTCTCTCTCGCTATTTCTCGCCCTTCCCTCCCACGTCTCCTCTGCAAGCTCCATCTGCCAGGCCAGCTTTCATAACCACGACGTCACGGTCTTACGCGACCTCGTGGTTATGAAAGCAGGCATTGTCTACCGAGCTCAACGTAAATCAGGTGCCCAGCACGCTGGCAGATCATTTTCAATCTTTCGTGTGAATTACAACGATGCCTTGACCCGCAGGACCCGCAGTAGCACCGCCGCGATCACGCACACACGCCGGCGACGGTGTTACGCCTGCCGGCGAACACCGGGGATGGTGCGGACACGTGCACGTCGAATACGTTACGCGAGCCAGTTTGCGTGCCGGTGCGATGAGATAGTTGAGAGCCCTTGCGCGAAGGTCTTCTACGAAGAGCCGACAGAAACCCAACTGTTTGCCAAGAAAAGGAGCAAAAAAAGAAGACCCGTATTGGCACTCCCAGAAGTCACGTGGTTCTACCAGTCGCGAGGGCCGGGATTGTGTTCATTCACTGTTATTAATTTATTATCCTGCACACCGCCCAAGTTGGTGACCTTGGCATCAGAGCAGGTTGATGCTGTGCTCGCAAACAAGTGGAAAATAAAATAAGTAACACGTAAAGTACATTTTTTGCAGAGCTACTACTAATAGTTTGATATATCAGATACCCTCGGTTAGATGTATATTGCATTTGCATGTCATTTGTTAATGAGCACACGTTTGCTGTGCCCGCAGTATGGAGCTCAAAAGTGCCGTACTCTGGGCATAACTTCCAAGTGCCGAGCATCTGCAGTTTCTGAAATTGCGATTCATGAATATTCATTTCTTCAGATGGGTGAACATTTTATTTATCTTGTAGAATTAGAAGTTTGCGTATGTTTAATGTTCGTTAGTATAGTTCTATATCAAAGATTGTGGCTGTTGAATGCGTCGCGATGAAAGCTATCATGCAATACCGAAGGAGTACCAGCGCCACACATAATAAATACCTCCACTTCAATACGTGGTTAGGACAAATGATGTGGCCATTAGTAAGTGTGTCCTGTATGAATACCACGCAAAAATATAGTAATGCGTTCAAGCACCGACTTCTCATCTAGGTCAACGTGTGGTGAACCGTACATGACGCCAACTGAGGCATGTTCACTGCGCAGAGGTTTTATATATGGTGGAGAGTTGTGAGGTGAAAGCAAACTCTAAAAGTCAGGCGACAGGAAGCGATGTGAAGGATGCATTCTATGAGAATACAGCAAAGCGTCCTTGGAATTATTCAACAATTATATCGGGCAAGTTGGTATAGGTCCCTCTTGGTATGACAACTTGTGCCTCTTCTTCGGCGTCCTCGTGCAAAGGTTGCACGCTTCCTGCCAATATGCAACTATTCGCCACCAGTTCTGCCTCCTTGCTACCCATATCCAACGTCCACGCGCACTCTCCACCCGCAACACAAGCACCGAAAAGATCCCTTGAGTACTTTTGCGGCAAGCGACCATGTTATGCAGCAGTATGTCCCAGTGGCTAGTTCGAGCCTTACTGGCTTGAACTATAGCCAAAGGATATCGTTAACCAGCAAGTTTTCACATGATCACTAAAGAATGCATCACTGACATATACACACGGCCATATTCATGTAGAGGTAAGGTCAACACTGGGCTAAACCTAAATACTGTCGTTAGCTATAACCACTCTAAGAGTCTGAATGTATTAACTGTCAGCAGAGGAAAAGATATCCCCGATAAAGACCTATTTTCAGCCAAAGCAGGCAGGTGGATGAGTATCCCGCCTGTCGATAAGAAACGAAGAGGTGATAAGTGAGAGCATAAAATAAACCACTGAGACAGGTGGTGAAATTTATAGAGTATCCGCGAAAAAATATAGAGTAAATTATGGATCATTAGTCGGTTGTTGCAACGCAAGGTCCCACGATGATGACGACTCATTAGTTCATAAACGATCGTGAAAGCCGAGCAGGGAACGAAGCTCGCAAACCATATGGCTCGAATCTACAGCTGCCTGCACGCCTACGGAGCAAGCTTAGAGCACCCAGGCGCCCCGAATATAACCCTTCAGCTGAGCGAACAGCGACGATGCAAGCTGCATGATGGATCTGCGCAGGCGGCGCCGACGCATGACGCAAGCCCCGCGAAAATCCCTTTTTTTTTCAAACGTTGCCTCTGCGCGAATCGTCGCCGCTGAGAACGTGACCAACAACGTGGCCTGATGGATGCGCCACCAAGCACGGACGTCAAGCGCGGTCGCGCAATCAAACGCCTATTGGTCGGCATCAGGCGATCAGTTAAGAGCGCATAAAGGGACGCAATGTTACCCAGCGTCGAAACCGGACTGAGGGGACGTCGCGGACGCGTATCGAGGAGCACACAATGGAACGAGAATACCCGCCTGCTTACGGAGCAAGCCACGGACGGAGGCCGACGTATGAAACGCGCTTCAAAGGAGCCTCTTCTAAGGGCCTTTGTAGGATGATCCAGAAGACGTCGAAACATTAGAAACCGAAATATATTCGTTCGTGATCCGCAAACTATCGTCGACGAGACTGTGGAAGGTAAGCACACGCGCAGCCCTATTCCAAATAAACAAATGTGAAGCATGAATGAGGTTTTCATCTCGCGCTTTCTCCATTGAAGAGGCCAGCTTGGACGGTGACGAAGCCGCATCTAGGAAGCCATTAGGAATATCGTAATACATTATAATCTTCGGTTTTACTAGCCAATAACACGTTATGATTGCGATATTAATGAGAACTAATTAACAGAGAGTGATACCAAGAAAAGTATAGGAATTGTGTATAGTGGTAATTGTAATCAACGTGTGAAGAAACAGAATAGTGGGAAAGAAAATTTGCCGCTGGCAGGGACCCAACCTCCAACCTTCGATGGTCGCAGGTTTGGTCTGTCAGTGGCTAACGGTCTTTTCATGCACTTGTTTTTCTTCACATGTTCATTACAGTTACCACTAATTACATCCCCTAAACTTTCCTGGCATCACTTTCTGTTAATTCTCATTATTACGGTGTCGAACAAAAAAAAACAAGTCCTTAAATTTCCGATGTCTTCCTTTGTAATGATTGCAATGTACATACGCCGTAATGGAGTGCTAGAGAAAATTTGACCACTCGGCATTCTTTAAGGTGCATTGACATCGCTAAGTGCGCATAGCATTTCGCCTTCATAGAGATAAAACCTCCGACTTTCGGGTCAGCAGCCGAGCAACGTAACCACTATACCACCACGGTGGTTCGGACACCTCACATTTCGGCATCGCTTACATAACAGCGCTTTCTCTCTTGCCCTTACCTTTCCCTCCTCTTTCACTACTTATCTTCGTCTCTCACTCTCTCTCTCGCGAACGCACGCGCTCTTCAAGCCTCTGGCACCAGCACCGAGGTCCTGGCAGATCCGTCTCGCAACTGCCCATCCCACCTCATCCGGGATCCCTCGCGAGGAGGCCACGAAACATGCACGGTTAACGTGCATCTTTCGGCTCGCCACTGGCGTGGCAAACAAAAGCGAAAGCTGTGCAGGAGAGCCGCGCTACCTGGCCCCGCTGGGGGCGGACAGGTCCGGTCGACCGCCGAGCAGTGGTGCCCGCAACAGGTGCCGGCTCCGTCACCCCCGCTGGCCCCTCCTCGCAGTCTTAATGTCCAGGAGAGGGAGGAGTGGCCAGTTGCGCGTGCTCCAAACCGCCGAGCTAATCTAACACCGTTGTCATCGCACGCGCTCGCGATGAGTAATTGCGCACCGCTTCACCGCGGTTTCCGCTTTCCTCGGCCTACGTACTTAATACGCAGATAGGCGGGCCCACAGTCAATGCAAGCGTGCTCCGGACTCTTAATTGAGCCTCACCACGCTCGCCAGGGAAGGCGCACCAGTTTTTGCACAGTACTGGCACGAAGAGTAGTTTGTAGACACGTAATGATACAGTGAAGCGACGAGGCTCATTGAATGTTCAGGTGCATGTTGTTAAAGACGCGCGGGCGACAGGGATAGAGAGGAGCGACGTCCCTTAGGCGACGTCGCCCAGTTAACCGAGAAAGTCAGAAAGAGCGTGGGTGTACCGTATCAGTCAAGTGCACTAGACAAGGTGCAGCGTTGTTTAGAGACCATCATTCTAGTGCATTCTTTTTAGGTACTGCAGAACAGCTCCTCAAGCCATGATCATGAAATGCGAAGGTCAGATCTTCAGGACTGTATTTTGTGAATGTACGACCGCGTAAAATGCTCGTGACGCACTGTAGCTTGGCGAAGCGGAAACAATGTTTGCGTGTTACATCGTACTTATCAATGCGCGTCGATCGTACTGGTCACATTCCGATTACATGCAAAAAAATGTGTAGCGCTCATGCCTGTAGACAACGCGGGCATGGCCATGTCATACAACTGATGGCCAGTAAGAAAAGGTTTGAGTTGCTTCAAAATAACACGTACAATGTGATGTAACTTGAAAAAGGGCAAAAGAAACGTGTAATGCGACGCATGTTACTTGAAAATGTAGCTGTGGGATCAACCATGAAAACCTCAGTCTTTCAGCGACACTATAGTCTTGATGTCAAAGTTTACCAAAAGCTCGTAAATATGGCAGAAATCATTTATTAATTCTGTCCGTTAACTGTTTTTTAAATGTGTAGCAATTCCGTGTGTTGACTGTTCTCCTAAATCTTCGCAGACTTTACACGGGTGCCTGGACAGTCAGTCTGCTGCAAGACATATGACACAGCGACTTCATGCTTAACCAAGCCGAACAATCGTAAACACTGCAGAAAAAAACGGCTTATGTAATTTATCAGTAGACCGTTCATCTACATGTGGTGGACGATTCAGTTGCTATTATATAGTAGATTGGTTCTCTGTCCTTACTTTTTCTCGTCTATTAATAAAGCAATGATGATGAATAACAACAGCAGAGTCCTCACAGTACAAATGTTTTTCAAATTAAGCTGATTAACTGTTTATCTTTAGAATGCTTTTCGATAAAAGAACTGCGGAAAATACTTCGTTCAATATGCAAAATATAAACAAGCACTATAAATCTGGCTTTCTTTCAGATAAAAATGTAAAAAAGTCATACATAAAAGGCTGAATGTGCAAAGCGACTGGTTTGCTCATCACGCCTTTTATGTGTTACTGTTATACGTTTTCATCTGAAATTAAGCCCAATTTTCAGAGTTTGTTTAGGCCTGTCATATATATTTAATGTTCTAATGCGTTTCTATTTAATGGAGACCAATCTGTCTCGCATTACATTGGGAAAACGTGTACGCTAGGAAACGTTCCAGACACCTGGCCTCTTACAAAACTAAATCGAGTGCAATAGCGTACGAGAAATCCCGAACGCAAGAACACGGGGCATGTATTACACTCCTACTGGATGCGCTATCTGGCGGCTCCAGGCTCAGCCAAGCGTTTTTATAACTGGATGTAACAAACGCTGACTTGAAGAGCCTCAGGCCTGGTATCTTGCGGGCACGGCATCATACATTATACGGAGGCCGTGGTTTCATAACACCGCCATTGCGACGCCAAGAAATATGCGATTCTGTATATACGCACGACCACGGCTCAAGTATGTCCGTTAAGACAGCTTAGTGTGTTTTTCTACCAGAGTCTTCAGAGCGAAAAAAAAAGTAAAGGCAGACAACGCAGGCTCTGTGCGTGATTTTTCATCTAGTGCCGTGGCCGCCCCATTTGAGACAATTAAAAGCCCGGCATTAATGCCTAAGTGTGATGCGCTCATGAGGCGCGTCGCAGTGGTTTATTGCGGATAAGGTATTCATTATTAATGTGGCTGACTGGACCAATCTATAATCCATTTACAGCAATGCAAAAGATAACTAAATAGGCAAAACAAGACAAAAACGGGCGCTTTTCATCCCTTTGCTTTTTGTCGGAACATTGGTTTTGTGCTGGTCAGAACAAGTAATTGCGTTTTGTGACATCGCGTGATTTTGTGATCGATCCCTAGAAATCTCAGTAAATGAGCCTTTCTGCATCCCCTCCCAACCAAAAATGAACCCACCGCATGCGGCATCGAACCGGGGTCCTCGTGAATAGCGGTGTAAAGCCAGGGCCAATTAATTACCATGCGCTGCGGAAAAAACAAGCTTCCGATGTTTATTCGTAGATGCAATGCGCTAAAATAAAGCCCGTGGGCTTTGCGAGGAATTAATGACAACCACGGCGAGAATTACTGGCTCGGTTATTACTCAAGCCAACCTCTTTCTTCCCACAACGCTCGATCGCAACGTTAAACACCTTGATCCTTCAAAGAGGGCGTCTGCGTCAAAAGAAAAACATTTATAACCGTATGCATCGCTACCTGTTAAGGGGCGACACAATTAAGCTCATTTAGGCACTCCAAGGGACGCACCAGTGTGGTGAAACTTGATTTATGGTTTTTAAGTGAAGTTAACGGCCTCATCTCAAGCTACATAATTTGGTTTGATAGCAGAAGAATAAAAAAAGAAGACGAGCTCGGGATGCTGCATGCATAACCGAGGTCATCATTGCACTTAGATCGATTGAAGACAACATCTCCGTTCCAATAGCGGATGACCTGTGGTAAGAGGCGTCCTCATACAACACTCAGCCGCAGCCGCACTCAGCCAAAATTAGACGACTCTAACCAATACTGCTGTCTCACAAGTAAACATGACAGGCACATGAGATCGTGAAACGTTTATGGCATAGCGCGTTGAGGGGGGGGGGGGGGTTCCGCTAAGATAAAGATGGCGGCTGTGACAGTGGTGTCTGACCTATCGAGTAATCACTCCTCGTGAGTGACCATATCCATATGTAATATCTCCTGATACATCAATTGAACCCGCCTCTCGCAGAAAACGTAAAAGGATAGCAGCCGCCTTTTTGCGAATCAACCGCACACCTTCAGGAGACGCAATGTCTTCCCAGAATCCTATAAGAGAAACCCTTTTTCGTTAACACAGTCCAGTAGTTTCTGCATTTCAGAGCAAGAACGCTTACAGGACCAGATTTAGTGGTAGGAATCCGCACATTCATTGCACTCAGTAAACATTTGGGGGGCCTGCACCTCTATGCTATAAGATTGCTGCGCTATGCTAAAATATAAAAATCTCTTACAGTAATCTATACGAGAACCACACATTAAAATTTGAATGGTTTGCACTATATATACCCAGCCTACTTTTGCACTTGCACTGTTAGAATATCCGCTTATCGAGCACTCGGTCGTCCTCCATATCAATTTACGTCCATTTTACGCATGAATAGAATGTTGTATCAGCTCAGCATTCAAGCGGCTCATGGTATAACGGTGCAAACAATAAGAAAATAGTTAAGCTGGATAAAGGCGAAAAGACGACAAGAGAGAGAGAGAGTGACCCGCCGCATGGTCGGCCACTGCGGCTTCGCGAGGAAGAGGGAAAAAGGTAGAAGGAAAAAAAAAACGCATTCACTGAAACAGAGATTCCAAAAAGTACGGAAAAAGAAAAATCACCGCGGCAGCGCCAGTTCCAGAAGCGTGGGCCGAGCTCTCTCAATTAGGGGCGCATAGGAGAGCGCAGCTGTGCGAGGTACTCGAGGGAGTCACATGTCGTGTATACTATAAAGCGCCTCCCGCGATCAGCAGCGCAGCTGCGAGCTTGTACACATGCGCCTGCAAGAGGCGCGGTCAGCAACACAGATCTAGCTGCAGTATTGAGCAGAAGAAGAAAGAACCGCAAGGACAAAAAACAAACGAACAAACAGCGCGACCATCTTCGTAGGAAGCGCAAAACTACACACGGAAAGCAAGAAAGGAAGACGCGACACATAAGCACCAGTGGAGTAGTGTGTAGTTTTGCGCTTACTAACAAAATGTATCTGAACCAACTAGCCCGACTTACGTGTTTATCAAACAGCAGGATACCGAATTTCGTAAGCGGCGGCAGAAGCTATCGCGGCACTCACAGAGTGGAGCTATCACACAGAGAAGCTATCGTGGCACTCTGTGCCACGATAGCTTCTCTGTGTGATAGCTCCACTCTGTTATAACTCACGCTATGCGAAGCTATACAGAGATCCGGCACTGTGTCAGTACACTGAGCGAACCTGAGAACAAAAAATATATGAAAATTAAAAAAAACAGCCCGAGCATACTGGTAATCTTACGATAAGTAACCAAAGGAAGAAATAAGGAGACTCAGGAGAGGAAAATTTCCTCACTTTAATGAAAGTTGTCAAGTTCGCTATAGCTGACCATGATATATTATCATGATATATAAATGACCATGATATACTATGAGTCTTAGAAGTTACACGATCAATCAAGCCGGCGAAAGAAAAAAAAAAGCGAATTATAAGATAGAAGATTGGAACATCCGGAAGCCCTATTGCTATCGGGTGGCGGCTACCCAGTTCGCTCTCTGACGGTGCCCCATTTGCTGCTGCTACGATCATCACTGCCACTGTACGACCCGAATAACCCTCCTCAACAAGTGGCGGGCGTAGCATAAAACCTTCAGCTCTCTGTTATGTCAGAAGGGGGACCACCGCAATTACAACCCGGTTCTCGGGTGACTGCCGTGGGCTGCCTTGACACGTTACGTCGAAAGCACATGCCCACCTTCAGCAGCGCAAAAGATTGTGACGTAGAAGAATGGCTTCCTGACTACAGCCTGGGTAGGAGCCACCAGCTGATGATGGGGCTTCCTATTGATGATTGAAATGTGGGGTCTAACATCCCAAAACTACCATTTGAATATGAGAGACGCCGTAGTGAAGGGCTCCGGAAATTTCGACCATTTGGGGAGCTTGAAGGGGCACCCAAATTTGAGGCTACGGGCACACAGCACTTTCGCCTTCATCGAAAATGCAGCCGCGGAAGCCGGGATTCGATCCCGCCACCTGCGGGTCAACAGCCGAGTACCTTAGCCACTAGACCACCGGGGTGGGGTGATGGGACTTCCAAGTGTGACTGTATATTGTCGTTCGCAATTTATTAATATTCGAACGTGACGCGAACATTTGCACGAGCTTCGCCATCAGAACAACAGGCAATGCACTTCGCCTCTTAAAAAAACGAAAAGAAAGAAGAGAGAAAGAAAAAATGCGAAATAACTAAGCGTAGAGAAATACGACGAATGGGCAAAGTTGGCAGCACAATCAACAGAAAAATTATGATGCTGGTCCAATTTATCGGAAATTCCTATAGCTCAATGGACGCCCAATCTTGTAAACCAATTTTCAGCTGAAAACACCTGCAGTCACGACTGAAGTGCAAGATTTTATTTTGCCTTGCCAGCCCGTGACCACACATATTCAGAAGACTTACGCCTAGAACATAAAAACAACAAAAAGTGGGACATAGCAGCAACGTTCAGATATCCTTTGGCGAAACAAAAAAAAACGTTTTTTTTTCAATGAAAGCCTTCCGCGTTATGCCTTATGAAAAAAATACAAGTGCCAGCATTTCAGACGCCGAGCAAGTTCGGGCACACGCGTTGTAATATTGAAGGTCGCGGGTTTCATCTCGGCAGCGGCAGTCACATTTCGATGAAGGCGAAATGGTAGAATTATGTACACTGCGAACGTTAACGAACACTAGACCGTCCAAATTAGCGGAGCCCCTCTCTACTGCTCCCCTCATAATAACATCGTGGTATTGCGACTTCAAACACCAGATAATAATAATATTATTATTGTTCGTTAAGATTGCGCTTTTTTCACAATTATTTTATCATCGGCATAATATTTGTATATATTCTAGGACACTTGACTCCGGAAGAGGCTCTTTCATTTGGTTTATTTAGTCAAACCATAAGCCATTCTCAATGTAATAAAGTTTACATTTTTGATCTCTTTCTTTGACTTAATATTTGTTTAACATAACACGTTTACATAAACACGCCTATACAATGACGGCTACTTTTAGGAGTGTTTTCAAACATGTCTTACGAAAACCCGCAACGCCATCTGTACACACTTGAGAGTAGCGGGTGGTGCGAAGGAGAGCCGTCAGGAGAAGATTCACTGTTCTGTTTCAGCTGCACATCCCCGTACACTTGCGCCCTGTTAGCATCGAAGGAGAACATTACCGAAAATTAAACGACTACGATGCTTGGGCACCAACTGGTACGGGCCGTAAAAAAACGGCCTCACTATTCGCTCCCAGCTACCAGCACGTTTCATTTTCGCTTTCTAAACTACGGAACAATACGTGGTCGCAGATGAGCGTAAGCTCGCTCGAAAAACAATGGTCCCCGCGCAAAGCACTATAGGAGAACGTAAAAATATTAGCGCCGAGTTCACCTAGCCTGAAAGCATCCGTCATAAAGCTGGTGAAGGAACAGCCTGATTGCTTTCTCTTCATATCAGCCTGGAGTTCTTTTACCTCGTCGTAAAGCTTAGCGAACCAGGCATGGTCTGATGGAGCTCCTTGCCTTTCATTCAAAGAAAAAAGAAAAAGAAAACCAGACCAGACCTTTCTAGGCGCTTGTGCGAATCTCCTAAAGAGACACCTGAACTCCTTTTGAAGAACACTATACTCACTTTGGAGGGTTGTGGGACACCCTAAAGAGAGTAAACATCGAAGAGAATTATACATGTGGCCAGCCGGGATACAGCTCGAAAAGTAAAACATGCTATTTCTTTTTGTTCTTCTATCATTACTCTTTGCAATAGCTCGTTTCAATTAAATAACAGCTTTTTGAGCTGTTCATTTGTGCAATTCACTCGTAACAGCTTTCTCAAAGAGTGAAGCCCCTGATTAGTGCGATCGGCGAGATGGTCCTTATAAAATATATATGTACATCTCATACGCATCATCGGATTATACCATTCTCGATTATTTCTTCAAACTAAAGCAGTGAGTTGCGTGGTATAGCTAATTTCATGTTACAGCTGCACATCCATTTCGGCATCGCTAATGACTCATTGACTGGCTCTATAACATGCGCAGTAAAGGGTTACCTACGTCCACGAAGTGGTAAATGATATTCGACAGACTTTCCGGCATCGGGACATTCACCTCAGCGTATACGATTGACCAGCCTTCGAACCTTCTGAAGGTATAATCAACAAATCGAGTTTCACGGAGAACTACGAGGACGGGCTCGTTAACGTGTGCGAGATGCATGCAAGACCTTTAAATAGAGCCGTGGACGCACACGCGAGAACGAGATGAACGTGGGAATAATATCACTGAAAACTACCGAGAGCGTTGAGGTCAGCCTACGTGATCAGCGTGACAGAGTCCCTTGCGCAATCGCCTACGACGACTGGTTTTTGTATTCCTCCGAACATCGTCCATACCCATTGGTGGGGCATGGCCAAGTAGTGGGTCAACTTATCCAATATTGTTCAACACGAAATTGTTTTATGCCGGGGTCCACCACGGCTACGCTGATGTATTTCCGTCACGAATATCACATTGTAAAATATACGGCAACAGATTGCAAAGAAAACAATTGGGGGACCCTTAAGCTTCGCCTTTAAGAGCTGGACACAATATCGAAATCCAGGCGCTAGTGCGCTGTTCAACCGCTAAGTGCATACTCATTAATATGTAACATTAATATGTTACACACTGCATCGCATGCTCTGGGAGTGCACTTCGGTAGGCGGCACCCATACAGCATCGTCCGCAGAGTGGGACTCCGCTCTTTGGAGTCCGGACATAACATCGTAACTTTGGGCTGTCCAGAGGGCCCACGATGCGGCCCTAGGTCTCGGCCTCACTGTCCCATCGTGGAAGCTGCCCCCGCCGTGTGCAAGTGCGCACGCCTTCGGACTTTCACCATAAAGTTTTTCAAAACCACACACACACACACACACACACACACACACACACACACACACACACACACACACACACACACACACACACACACACGCACACACACACAACACACACACACGCACACACACACACGCACGCACGCACACGCACGCACACGCACGCACGCACGCACACCCACGCGCGTTTTGCCGCGGTGGTTTAGTGGCTAAGGTACTCGGCTGCTGACCCGCAGGTCACGGGATCGAATTTCGATTGCGATGGCTGAATTTTTGATGAAGGCGAAAATGCAGCAGGCCTGTGTGCTCAACCTAATCCCACGTATTCGTCGCAGTGCGTCGGCGCGTGTTCATTTGACGCGGCGTCGACTTCTTCTCCATATGAAGAGAGCGCGACTTCGCGTAGCCACGCACACACGCATAGGGAGAGGGCGTGGCGCGGCGTCAAAAGCCTCGAGCTGGCACGCTGCGACGGATACATGGGGTCAGGCCTTGAGAAGAGCTTCAGTCGTAAAACGGTTTTTACAGGCGGATCGTCGAACCAGCGACCGAGAGACCAGCAGCGTGCGGCGCTATCCACTACGCCATATCGCACATGCAGTCAAGTGCACAAACGGCAAGCAATTTAGGTGCACCATATACCACCATTTGGCAGTGCTCAGAGCTTTATAGCTTCGAAGTGTGGCAGTTATGGCTAGTTGGTATGACATGACGATTGTTATAGACCTTTTTTCGTTGTTCTGTTCTCGCGCTATAACTACCGCCGTTCTGTAGCTTCAGCGCGTTTTCGGTATTAGTAGTAAGATGACGCGACAAGTGCGCGTTGGGCTCACTCGAAACATGGCCTCCTAAATACGCCACGCGCCTGCTATCTCGGAGGCCAAGTTCTAAAGGACGTCGTTGGTCTTTCGCCCGTCAGATAGCGCCGCCTCCGTGGAGCGTGGCCTCTCCTGCAAGCGCATTTATCAGACTCGGGATGAGGCAGAGCGCGAAAGTTATGTCGCGGCCGCACTTACGAACAAAGCATGCTGCTCACACAGGTTGAAATAAGAATTGTGACAGTTGTTCACTTCTGTCCTGTGTACACTTCTGTGTTCGTTTCATGCGTCTTTCTCTTTATACAGCCGAGCTGTGACAGTTGTTAGTCCGCACTCGTTCTGTGTATGCTCATTCCGTGCATGCTTTCTGATTAAGGTACGCGCTGTAAGTTTCTAGCTGCTGCTGCTTGCCGTTATAAGCGTGGCATCACAATTTTATGCTGTAGCATTCATGCCTTCGGGCTTCTCAACTACCTCTGTGAAGTGACGTTTTACTTTCGCATTTTACCGATTCATTGAAAGAGAGATCAGCCACATTTTTTTCTTTACATTATTATACATAGTATCTTTAGTACACATCGATTTCAAGTAGCAGCTACTGATATTGAAAAGTTTAGGCCAGGAAGAATTTAGCTTGATATTATTCCAGTCTCACTGATGAATTGATCAACGGCTAAGAAAGCATCACTGTGGCTGTATCCCAGAGTAGAGGCCCCATAGGATAAAATAACCGGTTCTCACAATTCCAGGGCCAGCTTGCAAAGACGCGCGCTAGTATTATTTCTTAAAATGTCTTACAGTAGCGCCACAACACAAAGAAATGACCAATAGTTTCGTAAGATTACAGAAAGGCGCAGAGGTGAAGTCACTAAACCTGCTCTATGCAAGTAAAAATTAAGGGTAGCAACGCAGCGACGAAATTTATTTATGGCCACTTCCATCGTTCTTGACTTTTAAGACGTAGGCCATTTTCTGCTTCTTCTTCTCCTCCGTCAAGTTTTTTCATCCCGGCCTAGAGCTTTCATCAACCAACGTGCTTTTGCACTGCGTTCGTGAATGGAGAAATGGCAGGGTTTATGCAGCTTCACATGGCTTTGCAGTCTATCCACAATCGCGCCACATTGGAACAGGCGTAAGTAAATTAATCGTGTGAAGTAACAAGGTGCAACGCCATGGTGACGTCACAATGACGTGAAAATGACGCCACAAAGTCACGGAGACCTGTAGCGCCATCTCGGTCACCTGTAACGTCGATTCAAGGTGATCTTTTTGTTTTGAATTCTTCGTATGGACTGTCAACTTATGCTTTTGATGACGCATCTAATACTCTCGCCTTAAAAAAACAATAACGATGAGAAAAGCGTATACACTGCAGGGACGTCCGCGACGGCGACCGGTTTTTCTTTCGACTCGCTCAAGCAGCGAGAAGAAAACAAAGGCAATGCTAGAAAACAAACGTACTAAACTAAGCAGAACAAGACTGGTGAAGCAAAAGCACAGGTATTCAGTGAGGCGCATTTGATTGATTCGCACGCCGCCACGGGCGTTGTCGTCACTTGTCGACGCATCCGTTCGAGTCTGAGACGATTCCGAATCGATGCTTCTACCCGATTCATCTCTTTCTTCTTTTTTTTCTCTCTCGGCTACCCTCGCCTGGGCAGCGTGTAAACACGCAGAGCACACAAGCGCGCCACGATTGATGAGACGGAAACGGGTCATCGATGGCCAGCGGCATTCGACAGCGCAGTACCCGCTTAGGAAACAGCGCAGGGGCCCACAATGAAAGCGGGTACACACACGAGTGAAGCCACTGGCTTCGGCCGAGCGGAACAACGGTCAGCCGCTAAAAGTTCTTTCCGATGAGCCACACAACTCGACCCCTCCCTGCGGCACGAGAAAACGTGTTTCACTGGCAAGCGTAGCACCCCGTTCCTGGAGGACATTAAATGTAAGCACGACCGGGCAGCGCACACGAGGCTGAAATCGCTCAGGAGTACTCCACTGTGGCAACACCCATTCACATATATTTGCTGTTTAAGTGGCGCTGACCATACGTTTGTAGTCACTTTGAAGATGAAATACAAGGAACGGCAGATACAGATGATTCAGAAGAAAAAATATATATATATACTGGGTGCATGGTTAACTTCACCTGATTTCTTGCTCTGCACTGTAGGAGAGCGGATCAGGCGGGCTGGCGCAAAATGATGCAATTTCGGAAATACTGCACACCCCATTTATTAATTCTTTGCGTCATTTTAAGCATATCTCGATGTCATTCTTTTAGACAGCGATCGCATCGGCCAGAGACAACCGTAGCCGCTGAAAAAAGCTGGTATTGCAAGCTTCTGGCCCATGGGGAGAAGGTCTACATCAGACACGGTGGTGCTAAGCCATGAATGTTAACAGCTGTGAATCCAATATCGTAGAAGCAACGCGACAAAATTCATAATCAATGGAACAAGTATCGATCATGGCACGCTGAGCAGCATGCGAGAAGCAAACAAGCCGACCTCCCTGTCTCTTTATTCCCCGTCTCTTTACGAATAACGCTCTCGCTGATTAACATGAATCACGACCATGCTAAGGAATGTACGCTTAAGCTTGTGAAGCGACGAAGCAGTTTGGACACCGCTACACTTCATGGAATGGACGGGCTACAGTGACCGATTCTATAATACGTAATGGACACCACCATATGCCTTGCGTTGCAACGGCCTATCTGGTGCAAGAAGCCTCGATACCCTAAACAGATGATAAGGAAGGCAAGTGTGGAAATGTTTAAAGGATAGAGGAAATGTGGGCACAGCTGCCATTCTCACAGAGCTTGTGACTGCGAGAAAACTTGACAAAATGTCCAGAGTTTGAGACTGCGATTGCCTCCAATTAGTCGAAAATTAGTTTTCAAAAGTGAATATGGCGTCCTGCTTATACTCCGAAGCATGACTCAACGGAGAGATACAATATGACTGCCCTCGAAGTTGTTCAGAAGGAACGTTTGACGTTTGATGATGCGTAAACGGAAACTATACGCGGACAGTGTTTGGCGTGAAACCGACAGGATACATATTTCTTTTTCTTGAAGTAAGAATAGAAAACGGCGAAAGCGGCGCACGTCACACCGATATATTAAAAGTGAAGCAGAGTGAGGAAGGAAAAGAAACCGAGACCATTTGTAACGCGACCACGACAGCGCAACGGCGTCGGCTGCGAGGGAACACGGCGAACGCTCCCGCAAACGGTGCAAACAAGTCAACTCGCCACTGCAGCAACGCCCGCGTCGTGCACCTCAAAACTCGGGCTGGTCCACAAACACACTGTTGGTCCTCTCCGTAATCCATTTGTCCCGCTAGGTTTCCGCCGTGTCAGACCAAGGCACGCGGCGAAACAATTTTTAACGCGCCCGGCCGAAGTGATTAATGGTCGCTTTCCGGGACTCTGTCCACTCACGGAAAGCCACCTTCTGTTTTCTCGTTTCCTTTTTGTTCTTTTTTCCGCCTTAGCGCGGGAGTCTTGTATAGGGTATATCTTGAACGACACGTAAAAAAGAGATGACGTCTCTGCAGTTGTCGCAGCCAACAGATCGACCCCCGCCAGACGGGTGCCCGGCGGCTAAGCCATGCAGTTTCACCATTCAATTTCCCCTGGTTGCCATGGAGAAAAGATGTACTGCTCAAGGTCCCCTCTGACTTAGGAAATGTCTGCACACACTCTGGTCGAAACAATGAGTAAACGCACTGCCTTCATTCTTGAGACATGAAATTCGAGACTCATCAATGAGACTTATGTAATCTATGTTATCTTCGAGTCACCCAGTTAACTTCGAGATGCTTGCAGTGTTATGAGGTTTAAATATATGCTTATTTCTGCAACTGACAGGGGAGCATTGCGCGGCGTACTGGCTTATAGGGGCAGGATATCGAAATTTATTACAAAAGAGCGTACAGGCCGCATTCTAAAGGCGGGTATTCACACCGCCGAGAGCTAGGTCGGGATACCTCTTTGCATTGGAAGGACAGGAGCGTAACCGGCGGCACTGGGACTTGAACCGCGCACCCTCCACTCCCGCACGGGGTAGAACCCTAGACCCTATCACGGCTCTTACTCGCCGTTGCGGTATGCATTGCTTGCTTCTATTACCCCCTTCTCGGCATAGGGTAGCAAATCGAATGTATGTGTGCCTGACTTGTCAGCAACTAATAGTCTTGCTTTTTCTCCATGCCCCTCTCTCTCTGCTACGTCTGTAATTGGTTCTGGTACATTCGGAATGTATGTACATACGGTACGATATGAAATAAAAAAATAAATATCGCTGAGAAAGAGCGCTTAAAGAAGGAAAGAGCGAGAAGACAAGAAAAGACGGCTCACGGATAAGACGCTGTGTACCCTCTTTGCTTGTTGTTTTTTGTTCACTCTTGTAGCGAGGTCATGAACCAACTACCCTGACTATATATAAATTCTACTTAAGTTTACTGTATCCTGCGATTTATGCAGGTGCTAGTGGCACCTCTTTAAATATTTTAGTCATTTCTTTAGTAATCCCCCCCCCCCCCCCCCTCCTGCTCGAGTCCTCAGGTGAGATTGCATTATCAGTAAAATATATACACCGCCCTAACTTACTGCAGTCGTCCCCTTAGGCGCCTCTTACTATCATATCACGACTTCAGGGCCTTAGAATCCAAGTCTAATTTATATTTATGGCGTTTTTAACTACGCTGAAAGAACCTGGCATATACTGCACATGCGAATGGCGTTTATCCTCAGTGCTTTGCGTGCAACGCACAGTCTCCCTCTTGCCGTATCACAGCGACGTCCCAGGATTCCAACATACGGTGTGTATATATTCGCAGTGAGAGCGCGTCAGGGATCACTCGTCGGGACACATTTACTCTGCCAATCATATAGTTACCCTTAGGCATCCCATACTGCGAAGCCGCCCTCAACTTCACCTCGAGTACAATGCACGCACTTAATGAAAACGTGTGGATAGTGAGGATGACATAGGGGACGTCAATTGTGCCCCATGCACTGAAGGCAACTTGCCGGCGCGGTCCCTGCCGGCTGCAAGTCCTCACTTCGTCCACTTTACTTTCGTCGCATATGTATCACAATTACCGCGATACACTTGAAACAGTACAATTAACGTCTCTTGTACACCTTACTACATCAGTGGTTGGTTCCGTTTAAGGTCGGATCAAACAAAGCAACGAAACCTCGATATTCACTTCATTAATTAATGCGTGGACGAACAAAACCCGATCGATGACGTCCTAAACAGCGAGTGAGCATTAAACGAGCAGTGGCGCGAATGTCTTCCACTGGAGCGCTATTGCCATTCGGGGAACGAAGAACACACTTTGCACGCTATTAGAAGCATGCCTTCCGATTAATACTCCTTTGAGACCAGCGTAAGCGAACACGGGCATGAGCTAGCGTAGCGCGAAAACGGTGGTGCCTACGAGGTTTCACACAAAGCCGAATTTAACGAAAATACGCGCGGCCAAATGAAGTACAGAGCTGCGCACACGCCACATTACCATCGTGAAGTCGCAAGCAGCAACATGTAAATGCTTACGACCTCCCTCATAGGAGCATTATCACGGTTACACCTGGTATAGAAAAAAAAATAAGCATGCGTAAACCATGCCTCGACGTTGCCAAGAGACTGATAAAGGCCGACGCGCATACTGAGGGAGAAGGTTAGTGCAACGGGCCTCCCTATTACGATGCGTTTAGCTTCGTTGTTGCTATTCTCGGGGACGAGTTTACTTGAAAACAGAATGTATGTATTACTGGACCAAGCTCATATCATGAATAGCTTTTTCTTCTTCCCTTTTTCTCCTTTTTTGCGAGAATCTCTCACCATGTGGTCGACCTAACGATGTTTCCTAGCACTCTCCAAGTACAGGCTCGCCTTTGTGTCTCTTCACCAATTATTCGCCCCTTCCTTCTATTTAGTTCATCTCCACTAGCGAAATATTGCAGCCACAAAAATACACTGAATGAGGCTTAGATAGTTTCGTCTCAGTAACTTGAGATGATTCGGAATATCTGGCACACAGCCGACCCTCATACCAACATAGTCAATCTCTACTTGCCAAAATATTTGTCTGTTCTGTACAGCGGGTGTTGCATAACGACTGACTTCGCTGTATCACTTATACGCTGGCACATTCAAATACCATTTAAGGCGGGATAATTATGACAATAAAGTAGGACGCAATCCGAAGCTCCCATAAGGATCGGAGAAGTTAAGCCTTTCTCGTCGTTTCAATATCCGAACAACTCAACAACCCCCTAATAGGAAAAGGAAAAAAGAATTTCCGGACGTTGTCCCCGTCAGACGGTGCTCAAAATTGAACGAAACAATAGAGGGTCTAAACTTCCGTCAAGTGAAATTCATTTGCGAGAGAGTGATTTGACACAGGCGCCCTGGTGACCGACGCTCTGACGGAGGATTGGGAACGCTGTATTCACTATTCTGATTGACTGGTTGTCGCATCCACTCCCACGTTTGTACATGGCGCAAAGCTTCTATTCAAACAATTCCTCTCATTTCTTAGCATGAGCCCCGCTGAGGGGCGCACATGAAAGACCACTGCCGTTATAGACAATGGCGCCGCTTTGCGCAAATCAATGATAATTGGGAACAAAAAAAACAAAAAAAGGAACTTGAAAGAGCAGTGGTTCACTGAATTAGTTAAGGCCGTACTGAAATGTGGGCGCACTCTGGTATTCTGAAACATCACACTGTCGGTGCGGCCGCGGCTATCGAGTAGCGGGGATGATCCTGGATTGACCACTACACTGGGAACACATACTTTCTTCATGAACATCACAAACTAGTCAGCTAGATCGGTCGTTTCCGATGAGTGAAAACACACTCGCAACTGCCGAGTTGTACCAAAAAAACTGACTGAAATCTCTTGTTCTGCAGAGAAACTTGAAACAGACAAAAAAAAAAAAACGGATGCGCTACGGTCCCCCAAGCATCCACCCGATGAACAAAAAGCGCAAGCTACGAAAGAAATACGCTTAATGCTGTGGCTGCTTTGAAACAAGTATATTCTTGGGCGTGAGGCAGAAAGAGCCACATCAATAAGCTCTGGGTCTGACAATCGCACCGTAAATCACTGAAGCCTTTAACTTATTGAAACTCATTTCTCTGTAATACGTTGCGTTTTCCGAGAGCGTCTGACGCCGGTAGTTGGGCGATGAGTGAGGGAGGCAAACGGAACTTGATATCCACAGCGCGAAAAGATTCCCGAATTTTGTTGGACAACCACTTTAAGGTCGGGTGTGGCCGCATTTCACACGCCTCACCCGCTTAAACGAATAAGTCTGTCGAATGCTTGCTTCTTCAAAAGTCGATAAGCGGAATCAAATTATATGCAGATAGGGAAACAGCACTGACAAGAGAAAGGTAGATCACAGGCTTTTTTTTCCTTTCTAATGCGTGCACACAGCTGAATGTTTTACTTCATTGGGTTCAGGGCAAAAAAATGTCACGAGCCCATTTTTGCCGAGAAAAGATGAATTTTTTTTAAATAGCGATATTGGGGGCAATTTCTTGCCATAAGAGAATTTACTATATTTGACGCCACTGACCAATGATTAAGCTTTTTTCGCGCCTGGAAAGTGTAGCTACCGACCTATACTATGTCACATTTACATTTGAAGACTATGGCTTTATTGACCCATAACATCGCTTTGAGGAGATAGTTAACTCAGCGATCATCTCTCTATAATTGCATTAATGACGGCAGCTCCACATGTTACAAGGAGTATATTCTTGGGAGGAATTTAGAAGTGAGCTAAAGGAATCTCTACAGAAATATATTTGTATATACGCATACTACACGACACGGAACGATAACGTTGTAAATTTTATTCGGCAGAGAGCGCGGTATGCCAAAGCGCAGTTAGCGGTTACCTCTCTATATTATGAATCACAGCGCGAGAATGCGGAATAGCGTAGTCGCGCATACAAACCTGAAGAACTGCCTGTCCGATGAGTCCGGTCTGAAGTTCCCGATTCGAAGAGGTGCGGCCAAATAGGGACGCCGGTTGCGGGCGCAGCTCGGCGAAGGGCGCAGCACCCCGACGTGGGTCCTGTATGTGATCACCGGTCGGGTTCACACTTGCGGCGATTGGATCGGCGGTGAACGTCGTTTTCCGGCACAGCGGCAAGTCCGCCGCTCAAGACGTGCGGAAGCCGACATGGAGAACGAGTATCGCTAATGTGTGCTTTGGAACGAACCATTGTTTTTCTGTCCACATTAATCTTATACATCATGCTGCCGTTGGTTGACTCTCGCGAAGCACGATCTGTCCTGTCCGCACCAGAATAGCGATTCTTATCTAAAACTTCGGGTATTTACTTGCAATAAAGCCGTCGAAATCGTGATGACTTAAAGGGAGAAAAAACGATCTCCCTTCTGATTTTTATTCTGGCGGTAGCTTGGTGGCTCAAATTATTCTACGAGGACACGGGAGCAACCATTTCAGTACCTCTCGTCAGCGAAGTTCAATACATGAGCGCCGACTTACGCCACCGATACTGCAACTCCCGCAATCAATGGCCCAGCCAATAAGTTTCAAACTTTCACACTGCCGTCGAAAGAAGTCCGGCAAGAAGCACCAGAGGTGACGGGAAGCAGGTAATTCCACGCACGACACAGCGAGAAGAAACGTCCGGGTCCGCCCGGTGCACACCACGCCTGAAACTCTTCTAAGTGACGCCGGAGGACCGCGAGATGAGCGGCGCCGGTGCGGTGCAACAGCCACGTCTCGCCGACGCAGCCGAAAAGAGTGGTGGGGCTGCGCGGCCGCCCACGAGGCCCTCAGCTGCCGGACTGATCGGGCCGGTGGACGACGATAGTCTGCCGACGCTGGTTGCGCGCCGGACGGTGGCGCCTCCTGGCCACCAGCGCCGCGGCGGCGTTGCCAGCGTCACGGGCGTTGCGCGGACGCATGCGCCCTCGTGCCGCAATCCCCTCTTTACTCGCATCTCTCGCCCACACGCCGGAAGCCCTTACGGGTCGTCCCACGCGCTGGCCCTTCCCCATCTCTCGCGAAGCGCGACCCTCTCTCAACTCGGCGATCACCGGCAGGGCCAACAGGACTGGTCATCTCGGGGACGGTACCGGTCCCAGAATCGTGGTTCGGTACGCGGCGCGTCTGGCCGACAGCGGGAGCTCCAGCGAAGGCTGACCAATATTAGCCCTTGCGTGCTGTTGGTGTACGCGCGTTGTAACGCAACCGAATTTGTAGGTGGACTTTATACTGGTATATGCTTCAGGACACTGCGAGTGGAGGAGTGGAAGATAGGAAAACGTCATGCGTTCCTTGCACTAAAAAACTACCCTTACCGTCACGGAAGCGCACCGCCAGGTGCTAGGGCACGCGCCTTTCACAGATAAATTTCTCCAAAACCAAACCGCGGTACAGTATAGAACACCAGAAGTTACAAACGACGGGTCGCAGCTCAACTCGAAGATCTCCATTCTACTGACGACGACGATATACTGAACTGACACCGCAGTTACGACCTCAACAGGGGTAGAGGTGCTGACTTTGTCCTTAAGAACTCCTGTCTGTATATTGAATGGTACGCAACGAAATTCTTCATGAATAAGTGACAAACTAAGATCGTATTAGGCCACTCTTGTAATCTTTGCGGTCGCTGCTCTTCACTGTGCGGAATGCGAATCATGGCGCCATCAGCACGGCTCGCGTAAAGAAACATTGTATGCGCATGTGCACAAGACTGTGTTACATGAATCTGGCTACATTAATAGGTTCTCGAAAAAAAAAGAAACGGAAAAAGGAAGAGCGGAGCCCATGTACTACTCGACCATGCAAAGCAACTTCGCCGTGGTATCGTTAAAGACGACGACAACTTCTTCGATAGTCCATGTATAGATTAAATATACCTGTAGCGTTTTAACCTATAAGTTTTAAGTGAAGAAAATCTGAGCACGATAGAGCAGCTGAAATCACTTAAACTCTTGATGTTGAGCGAAAGAGAGCGCCTTCACTCACAAGATGTCAAAAGTGCAACCCATTGCTTGTTTCAAAGCAATTGTAGGTACACCCGTGAACAAAAATAAATGAAGTACTGGAGCGCGTGGCGAAATTACCATCTGCAGCTTATACTGACGAGCCATCTGCTGTCGAAAGCATGGATGTGGCAGGGCGTTCGCCAAAGTTGACAGCGTCTCCAGTAGAAGGCGCAGACGATAATTGCAGCGCGCGCTCATTTGATTGTATATATATCAGCTCACGGTTGAACACCACGAGCAAAAACTTGGCGGCGTCATCAATGCCGTGGTGGTTCGTAGAAAGCTCCAATGCGGTAGGCTGCTATTGCACCCCGCTTTTGGTACGCTATGCGATGTAGACAAAGCATGCGAGAGGGCGCGCTGTCCTCGCGCGTTACTGGGAAGGGAGAAATGCACTCATGGCGGCTGAAAGAGGCAAGAAGGTGGGGACAAAAGAGAAAGCGTCTCGCCTTTAGTTGGCCCGCCTGGATAGGAATATTAGCCGAACAAAAAGCACTGCATTCTGTGTTTAACCAGTGACAAAGAACTCAATAAGTCTTAACGTTAAAAGCATTTGACAGAACAAGTACGTAATTTTTAAAGCATTTCTTGAGAGATCGCCAACTTCGTGCGACTGCTGCTGCCACAGACAAACAAGTTCAGAGCCGGAAAAACTATTCGTCTGCACATATTTTTTTCTCTTTATAACAACAGCAGCCTTCCTTCATCCGCTTACGATGACAAATTATTCGCGAAAGCACCACGCAGTTCGATTACGCATTTAACTGTCATTACCTTCAAGATATGAGAAAGCGCCTAGGCGCGAACAAGAGTGGTCTGCATACCACTTCCTGCTTAGGCACAGGTCCTTCCGATTGCATCACCAGATTGGAAGAGAAAGGCTCCGTCCTACAGAGCCCCTCAAACAAGCCCTTCTGAAATGCCAAGTCTATCATCTCTCCCGCGCCGACCTCTCTCCCATTCGAGCCGAGGAATATACCGCGCTACAGGAATGCGTCTTCTTCTTTCGTTAACTTCTCTTCCTCTCTTGAATAGTGCTGCCGCATCATCTGGGATATAAGCCACCCGAACACTCCGGACGGGGTTGATTTGCGAAACATTGAAGAGGCACTTGCCCTGTAGTGGGCGTAGTCAGGGGACTGCTGCTAATGATGATAAATCCGCTGACGTTAAGCATCTGAAAACTTGTGTCACGAGAAGGAGGCTTTTATGAGTACGCACAAAACGCTTTTTAACAGAATAAAGTAACTGAAAGAAAGCAATGACTAAGATTTCACCATCATCTACACTAAATTTCTCGCAAAATAAAGTCTGAAAACATGCACTTGAATGTGAGAGGAATGGCCTGATTTTTGACAACTACCATGTCTTTTCTTTTTATTTTTTTTACATGCCGTGTACTTAAACTTAGGCGTACGTCAAAGAATCCGGGTGGTCGAAAATCCTGGAGTCATCTGCTACGAGTCTTTCAAAATAATACCATGGTTTCGCGATATAAAACTGCGAAAAACAATATTATTCGTTATCGACAGATTATATCACAGAAAGATCTTGCAAATATTTTCAGCCAGACTTGGTCACTTGTAAAGGTTTTTCTATGCGAAAGAAAATAAATTGGAGAAGCAGTAGAGAAGGAAGAACCAACTTTGTTTACGTAGATGGCGAAGTCCTATGGGTGGCCCCAAGTGGGCAGCGGATCTTTGGGCCCAGGCAGCAAATAGCTAGCTATCTCTTTGGCTGGAGCTTTAATGGGCTCCTTCCATGTTGATCGTAATAGAATTTTACCACCGACGGCACTAGCGCTGCATGGTGTTTTCTGTGGACACCTAAACGTCATTCAGCAGTAGCGGTAGAGGGCAGCGGAGAGGGGAAGAGGGAGCAGTGAGGACGGTGGTTTACGCATTTACAGGGAAATAAGCAGGACATATACCGTAGCACACATTTGCGGGCGCGGGCAGTGTGTACCGCGGGTGCCTGCTATCGACCGAAAGTTACGCAACTTCTTCCATCTCCTCCTCTGCTGCTCGTACTCTCTGCTGCAGGTACACGATAAAGCGTGCAAGAAGCACGCCGGCCGAAAAGAATGAAGAAGACGGGAGAGGGGCGGGGGGAGTCCTTGAACTTGCCATTGTTGCCCGGTGGTCTGCAAGGAGATGGAGGCCCCAGATGCTTTCTCTCCCGTCTCACGCCTCGGCAGCAATGCGGCCGTTGCCTCGAAGAGAGCGTCTCGCGCGCGTCCGGCAAAAAGGCTAGCAGCAGGTCGCTTGAATAAACACAGGGCTGCCGCTTCGGCGGAGCCCCACGGAAGACGCGCTTGATCGCAGCAACAGGCGAGTTCCGAGCCTAGCCTGTCGAGGCCGACATCGGCAGTGCCTCGCATCGCTTAGTGGAATGTCGTTTCTTCTACCACACACCCTAGTTTATTATCTAGGCCGGCTCCTGAGAGTCTTTACTGCGTGACACTCGTGGTTAAAGGGGTGTTACATGTTCGCCTCCATTGTTGCAAGCACGAACCGGAGTTTCCATAACTTGCACGGACTCTACCATCTTTGGTAGAGAGCTCTAGGTCAGGTGCCGCCACGGTGTTAAAAAAAGCAAGAAGAAAAAAATAGCCATTGTTGAAACAGACAGCCATTAGGCACCCGGCCCGCTCCTGCAGGGCGCCAGCGTTCGCTCGCTATCCCTTGTGACGTAATCAACGCAGAAGTCATGAGCCAGCTGCGCCGGCATACGATAAACGGGGCTAACCCCGTTTATCGTATGCTTGGAGTACGTATGCTTGGTATATTGAAGCAAGGGTGCGAGAGTAAAAATAATCTGCTCGGTAGGATCCGGAGGTGAAGCTCGTGGACATACGCATATGAAAGAAAGTTCAGGGAGTAATGACTGGCGCGGCAGTTGAATTGGTGAATCACAGAACAAAAGCTCTTTACGTGCGATACGAGTTTATTACGCGCGATAGGAGTTTTTTCGCTTTTAGATGCGAGACGGCTTGTTTCACGTCATTGCTGGTATCAGAGATTAAATTGTCCAATCGATCACAGTCATGATGATTTTGATGCTCGCGAGAACTCCATGGTGCTCTTTGGAAAGTCTGTTCTGTCTGACGCACATTTCGCGGTGTAAAATCTGTATACAGATATTTCTGGAACATCTCAATAGCTTCTCAATGGTTTTAGGTGACATTACTTGCACCTACCTCTGCAGTTCTTTAGGTAAGCCGTGGATAATCGATGGCACTAAAGCGGACTCTGGTATTTCTGCGTTTGCCATGCAAAGAAGTCGCCTTCTCTCAAACAAATATTCTATAGACTTTCTTGAGCAATATTTGAAAAAATAGCTCGGTCCCACCTTTCAACCGCGTTTTCCTCAAAGGCTGCCAAAAATCTCACTTTCCAACGGCTCCAAGTATCTGTCGTAGGTCCAGCGAAGTGGACGTCGTACCACTTCTTGGCCGGTCCACTGAGAAACTGACGCATGTTTCTGATGCGCTCATAAGGTTCACGCCATGAGCTGTCCTTACATGCAAGTTCATAGAACTGATTGATATGTGGGGTTTAACGTCCCAAAACCACTATATGATTATGAGAGACGCCGTAGTGGAGGGCTCCGGAAATTTAGACCACCTGGGGTTCTTTAACGTGCACCCAAATCTGAGCACACGGGCCTACAACATTTCCGCCTCCATCGGAAATGCAGCCGCCGCAGCCGGGATTCGAACCCGCGCCCTGCGGGTCAGCAGCCGAGTACCTTAGCCACTAGACCACCGCGGCGGGGCGTTCATAGAACTGCATCCAAGTCTCTGGGCTTGAGAAGCTTCCGTCTAAGATGTTGGGCTTTACCATCTGCTTGTCTTGTGGTGAGCGGGCTTGAATAACTGGTAGAATCTTTTCGATGGGTTGCTGCTGTCGCGCGGCGTGTTGCTGTTGCAAGTCAAGCATTTCAAGCATTTGCAAGTCAAACCGGTTCGGCTTGATGAAGTTCTTGAGTCCAATCAAGGTGGACGATTGGGAGAGTTGGTGATACATGATACAGTTACCCTAGCGGCACCAAGATATGCTCTTGAAATTCGGAATGCTTCAAACTTATCTTCGCTGATGCTTTAACAGTGATCTCCTGCAGCGTCTTTCCTCAAAAATCTTGTTTAAAAACTAAATATATTTTCCAGGCAACGTCAAGATTACCTGTGGCTTTTATCTCGGAGGCAAATTTTGCAACAGATTAGCACCAGGAAATTGGATTAGCTTTTCACTGTACACGTTAGAACATGAATGAAGGTTAAGTTTACCGACTTTTGCATGCCGTGTGTTTAACGACGAAAACGGGAAAATGTTCCTGGGCCAAGGCATAAATGCTTTTACTATTTTATTTACTGAGCAGGAAAACTTGTGGTTGCACACGTTCGTAGACGGTAGTACACACACTTTCTGAAATAGAGCATAATAGCTATAATGCTCCGGGGAGGAAGTAATCACCGGCAGAGCTCATTTTTGTAATGAGATTAGCGGAGTAAAGTATGTTACGTACATTCGGCCCGCGACTAACAACAACAGGTGATGTGGCAGTGAAATAGGCTGAGGTATGTTCACAGCGAAGTCAAGTCAAAGTATTCGGCATCCTTCATCTTTACCTGGTTTTACGAATGTACTTTACCACACCTAAAGGGTCGGGCCCAAATCGCGTTTCTCGAACCAACGCTGCGAATTATACCTACATGTTGAATGTTTGTACACAAAACTGGAAATCATGCAGCCCTGTGTCCGTAGACTCAGCCCCCTTTTAATATTCAGCTTTTGATCGCGCATGTGCAGCATTCACTTCAGAGGTGTTGAAGCAGGAGTTGTTCTATAAGCGATGCCTTCGCGCCAAAGCCGAGATGGTTCAAGTTCCATGTTTTTCGACTCGAAAACAATGGTGTCGCTGTGGTGCAATATTGTGCAAGGATGCATTGCCCACTTCAGGTGCGCGCTTTCACAACAATGGAGCAATGTACGAAGGAATACAGCCTACGAAAAAGCACTGCCTTAGGTCTCCCATCGGCTCACAGTCCCGCCCCTGTTTGGGCTGGACGATTGGACGAACAATATTCGTCACTCAAGTTCTTTATTGGCCGGAAATTACATGACGTGATGCGCTATAAGCGGGACGACCGTCATGAGGCGGGCGGTCTTCTCCTGGCTGTGGGCCGCAGATTTGCTGCCGGCCAAAACGATATGCCTCTGCGGTCGATCAGTTAGTCCTTTCACTGTGCAATGTGTAAGTAATAACAGGAGTGTCTCGTACGTCCACATGACTATTAGCTTCCGCACGCGACGTCAAGATTCAACAGACCCTAATGATTCTTGTGCAAGTATGTTTTTAGGGGCGAAGCTCTTTAGGCCATGGGTCTGTACAAGCATGTCTCTCTTGGTACGTGACCGCCTAGTTTTATGACTCACTGAGCAGGTGCGGACGGACGGACAGACAGACGAACAGACAGACAGACAGACGCCCAGACGGACGGACAGGCACACAGACGGACGTACGCACAGACAGCCAGAACCCCGGACGGACGAACAGACACACAGGCGGACGGGCAGAGAAACGCACGGATGGACGGAGAATTCGCGGTTTAGCTATAGGACCATCCGAAGCTTCACCCCACTTATCATCATCCACTCCGTGGGTATGGTGTAATTTTTTCTGTTTTGCGCTGTTGTGTTAGTTATGACACAAGGCTCATTGTTCTCACCATGACCCTATACAAACGAATGCCACAGCGGTGTCATAAAATACACAGCGCGAAGTTAAGATTTACGAAGCACTAAATTTTCCAAGAGGTGAGGCATAGTTCGCAGATATATCACTTTACACACATCAGATAGATAATTGTCTAAAACACATGACGCCGTGCGCAGGAGTTTAAAAGTATGAATGACGTCCAGGACTGGCATTTATTGCATGACATTTATTGACCAAGGTTTTCGTCATTAATCTTAAACACAACGTTGCCCTGCACGAACAAAGCTGAATTCATATGACATACCAGTGTCTTCTCGTGCGACAAAGATGACAGATGTATCCAAAGTTATACAATGCCCTGCAGAGGGACGAAGCGACGCTTAGCAGAGTTGACGCATGTTTTACTCTAGGGCGCTAAGACGGCAAGTAAAGGTTACACAAGAAGACAGCAAGCCCACGGGTTCGGCGTTACTCAGCAGATTATCGACTAGATAAGAGAACGGATAAGTACAGAGTAACGAAGGATACGAGGGAGTACACGGGCAGGCGAGGCGCCAAGACACGACCGTCTACACACTCTTGGACCCTTGCTATACCGCGGCGCCCGCCGATGGTGTCCGGACGGTGTGCACTGCCCCTCACTAGCGCCCGTCTTCATCTGGTTCGTATCCCGGTACGGCTCGTGATCGCACTTGACAGACGCGGGAATCGAAGAGAAATTACGCCCCGCGTACGAAGGGTGGAGGGCGGCCTCCCGTCGTGGCACTGCGGCACGCAAATCGGATCCCGAGTGGCGAGAATGGCTACCTCATAGAGAAACGTTGCAGCCATCTCGTTCTCCCTCGACTAGGAAGGGGAGTGGCCGATGCATTTAAACGTTTGGCGGGACGACCAGTGGGCCCTACTCGCCGAGGGGTTGAATTATATGGCAATAATAGGATTCTATTTCGCGCTCCAGCAATGTTAAAAGCAACATCGGATTAACGTTCAAGACGACCAAAAATAGCCTGTTAGCAAGTTGCTGTAGTGCAGTACGTGTATGGGACACTGTATTGCTGTACCCGTCCTCCTTTCCCGCTCTTGATGCTTTTGCCGCTCCCAGTTCCGGTGACGGTTAGTCCTCCAAACGACAGGTTCCGCGTTCTCCATGTGTGGGCTGAGACAAAACAATAAGGTGTGATAAGCACAACGTGTTTTTTCGAAAAAGCTAAAAAAAATTGCCACTTGCACCTTCCGACGGGGGAGTGCGCCGCAGAGCGGTGGGGGCATCACGTGAATGTTGCATAAATGGGTATGATTTGGGAATGCTTAATTATTATTTCGCCCTTCTTATTTTATTTATTGAATGAATGAGAAGCGTTGCTTTCAACGTCAAGCGAAAGCCAAGTTAGGACGCATTTGACTAAATTCCGAACGCGCGATCCAGTGGATACAGGATGGCCTGTGAACTGTTGTGCAGTGCGCGCAGTCATTTTTTTTTTTTACTAACCGACGCTGCCTGCGTCGGCCTTGCGAAGGGAGAAAAGAGGAGGAGAGCGACAATTTTGCAGGTGCCTTCCTGGGCCGGCACGAGACGCGAGCATGCGCAGTGGAGGTGGGAACAGTGCCACCGCCGAAGCGCTACATTGCGCGACTAAGAAATGCTTCGAATTTAAAACATCAGTGGTGTTGGCCAACCTTACATGTACGTATGTACCTGGAAGACGAGCGACAACTAGTTGCCAGGGCCAAGACGGCAGTCGAAGCCGGAGAATTTCTGTACAAGGGAACCCACTCACATTAGGGTGATGCCGGGCATCGCTCGGAACACTGTTTAGAAATTAACGTTTATTTCTCTCTTTTATGACATATTCATTTGAACAGCCGCCGGCTTTCGTCGAACACACTTTGAAATTTACAAAGTATCCTTCAGTTTTTATTATTACCTGCTTCTACAGCGGCGAGCTTTCCAGCTCGCCAGAGGATAATGAGTGGTGGCCAAACAGATGAATTCCCCATGGTGCGAGGGGTCACTGGTTCGAACTGCCGGTTCCACTCAAAATGAACATTTCTTCTGTTATATTTTTATTTGGATCTACCTATAGTTTCACTCACGAACAACGATTACTTTTTGCTCACAACCGACGACGCCGCTGACATCAATGTCGAACTTTCCTAAACATGAGCCTTTAAACGCTATCGCGTTAGTAAGCTAATTCTGCTGTTTTACGCTCCAGAACGACGACATAGCGCCGTAGTGGAGCGCCGGAATGATTACATTATTACTGAACTCGGGAACGATCCCATATTTACTGAATCTGTAGTTCTGTGATTTGTACTGAGAGCGAGTTTATTTTTCGCGATTCCACCGTGGTGGTCTAGTGATTATCTAGTGGTCCTCGGAGGTCCTGAGGCTCGAGTGCTAAGTCGAAGGTCCCGTGATAAAATCCAGGCTGCTGCAGCCGCAATTCGGTGAAAATGCTACATTATCATGTACTTAGATTTAGCTGCACGTTATAAAACACCCGGTAGACAATATTTTCGGATTCCTGCACAAAGGCGTCTCTGATAATCATATTGTGGTCTCGGGACGTTAATCCTCATCAACTATAACAGGAGTCTCAAACACGCAGCCCCCACATGACTGCAGTGTCTTCGTTTCACATTTTCGTTGTCCTAATAAGTGTCCCCACTGTTTTCGTACGGCACCTGATGTGGTGACCATGTATTGAAGCCAAGCGTGAAACAAAAAGTGCATCTTTAAACAGGTGTCCACATGTTATTCCACTTTTCGCATTCCCAACAATTTTGGTCATTCAGGCATTTCGCATCGACATGTTGATGCACAACTGGCGAAAAAATCTTCTTACGAAAGGACCTGTATATGAGATAGCAGAAATGTTTCTCTTTTTTTTTCTTGCGGATGGTATCATTAGCTGAATATTTTTTAAATAAACCCTACCCCCTTCTCACCCCTCTCCTCCATTTTCACCTCCTTCCCTGTCTCAGCCTTTGTGGGTCTATATTGCGCCAGTGCGGTTCCCTAGCGTAGGTGCATTTGAAACCCTTGAACTATACTTTTACGTTCACACTGTCACGGCTGTAGGAAGTTGATGCTACGGGTCCCGTTTAGACACTTCTGTCCTACACATCAGCGACCAACACCGGTGTCTAGATTAGGCGTTAAACCACTAAGAGTCCCTCCGTCTGAATCAAACAGCCAGCCGAGAAGAGGGTCAGCTCGCTTCATTTTCGCAGCGTGAGCCAAACAGGGCAGTGCGCCGCAGCCGTCCAGAAGGAGGGAGTGCGTGCGGCGACGAGCAGCCAAGTGGCGCAGGGAGCGACAAGTGCTCGACCGTGGGGCCGAGAACGCGTCGAGGCTAAATCGATACGAAGCCGCACACGGGCAGACACACGTCTACACTGCAGCACACGCGGCGGAGAGACAGAACCACCGTCCTGCCTGCTGGAGCCGAGCCAATATAACGTCGTCGCTTTCCCGTCCAACAGTCCGACGCTCACCTTTTAAAGAAAGAAAGATGTGGAAGAGGCGAGACGAGAACTGCGCAAAAGGAACATACAAAAAAAAACTGAAAACGGCAGAGAGAGAGCAATCCGAGGCGCGCGCCAGGAACTTTCCAGCGACGTCTATATAGTCCCTTCCGGCAATAACTGCCCATCCCTCGCCAACAGCTTTTCCCTTTCTTCTTTATCTCTCTCTCTCTTTTATTCTTTTCCTCTCTCTTTCTTTCTTTTTTTTTCCTTTAGTTGAACAGTGCACACTTACAGCTTTATATTTCCTCTTTCACGCCTGGAACGCAACATGGCGAGGGAGCACAGGTGGGAGGTGTGTAACAAGCCTATTTCAAGAAAAGTAAACTGAAAATGCAACAGATCTTGTTGATAAATACTGTCGAGACATTTTATACAGCTGTTTACACCATCAACAACTGAAAGCCAATGAAACCTTATTGATACAAGTTCTCTAACGCTCCCGAGACGCTACATTGCGATCTGAATTATTACTTAAATCTGAACTTATGTCCCTGATCAATATATCACGCGCGAGCAAGTTTCTTTCACTTTCCACTTCAACTATTATTAAATGTATCTTTTGTTTCACGGTGCATTCGCTTAATACTTATGTGCCAGTATGCAACACAGAAAGCGATGTAACAACGCATAACACTGATGCAAGTATGCATCACTCGTAAAAATTAACAGAACAACAACATGTAGATGCGCTAAACATTTATGACGCTTGTCTTCACGGTAGTTTTACCTGTTTCCTTCCACAGAGACGTTACGTGACTGAAAAGGCAATTGTTCTTTTTGCAAGATGCAGTTGCAATTCATGCTGTAATTGGTTTTGGAAACGTTGGTTATAACAATAATTGCAGCGTTGAGCAGTTCAGCTCACAACCAGAGCAGAGACAACCTCTTTGTCGTCTTTGCCTGGCACCCCAGTGCATCGTTACAGCGGCCATAATTGATATTTGTGTAGCCGTGTTAAAGTTAAAATGCGTCTTCAGTCAGTGTTTCTAAAAACTAAGTTTTGAAGCGCTAAGACACATCAGGCGGCCGAAGTATGCAGTTGTTCGCAGATGTCCTAATTGATACCTCGTCACTGATTAAACTAACGCGGAACTCCAGTGTTGGTTCGGAAGTCGTCATTTAGCACTGCAATCCCTCCGCGTATGTTCCCTTCCGCGAAATGAAGTAATGCGGGTGTAACAGCGCTGCGCAGTCTCCCCAGCAAATATAGGTCTAGTCCTGTCAATCGCGCGCTGATTCGCCGAGATCAAACACTTCTTACGATCTGTGGGATATATTCGCTAGCAATTTGGATTTTAGCACAAGTGCGCGGCGATCTATTGCACATCGTGTCCCTGAAATTTCTTTCTCCAGAAAAAATCAAAGCGCCTGAAAGTTGCGTGTGGCTTCACGAATCAGCAACCACGTGAAAAGGAGAAGCTACCTTTCAAGGTGTGATCATGTTTGGAAATGCATGTTCAGCATTCCTATCAGCCTTACCCGGATTCAAGATTACACTCAAGTCTACTCACAGGTAATTCAAAGCAGTGTAGTTCATACACCATTTCAATATTTATTGATGAGATGCGCGAATTTCGTAGGGGGGGGGGGGTGGAGTGTCACGTTGACCTCCCCCCGATAACTCTTTTGGAAACGTTCATGATAAATGTATCTTATGCTATCATCTCTTCGAAGAAAAATGGCTTTACTAATTTCAAACACTCGGCTCACTCGTTGTCTAAGACGCCATGTCAAATAGCGTCAAGAAGAGTACCGATTACGTGAGATATTAGAACTGAAGAGCACTAACCGCCATGGTCGAAGAAGAGAACTCTAGGCTCACGGACTCATGAGCTGACTCCCTCGGACTCGCTCAGACTTACATCAAGCCGTGAGTCTGAGTGAGTGTAGGTGAGTTATATTTTTGTGAGTCTGAGAACGAGTGAGACCACTGGAAGAAAGCTTTCGTGAGTCTGAGTCCAAGTGATTCCAACGTTCAAAATATGTGAGCCTGAGTGAGCTCCACAAGTTATACAGGTTCCCTTAAGCATTCGCCTAAATCAACTCGAAAGGCGTCTGCCTTTCTATCTTCTACGTCCTATTCATCTCCCTTCGAAAGCTTTCTGCACCTCACCTGTTCTTTCACTGCCTCCGTGTTCAGCTCTTGCCCACGCGACAGTATCATGCAAAAGATCATCCAGTTAGATAATGATGCATGACGTCTAAGTGACGTCATAGTGACGTAATACAGTGACGCCCTCACGCGATGTTTTTTTGTTTCACTGTTGATGCCACTGGCGAATTCTATCGCTTGATGAGACATCTCAAGCTATTGCCTCCAAAGCAGCGCTGAAGACGCGACCGGGCGCATCACGCTCGCTGTCACTCATGTGCCAGCAAGCTCATCAAAACTAGTTACTTCCAGGAAGTCCCGCTGCAGCTACCTGGCGAAAAAATCTGCAGTTGAGGCGAATCACACGTATCTCATCTGTTAGAATTATCACCTTCCGCTGATAACATTACCGGCAGTCGCCACTCAAGTTCATATAGGATGACTTCAGGGACCATTCATGTGAGACTGCCTTTGGTCGATTCTATCCTACGATGACCTTTTTTCTAACATTCTCACTGAATCAGTCTCTTTACGCTGCTGCAGTAGCCTGCGCTGATGAGAGCCAATATCTAAAATTGGCAGGATAACCTTTGTCGTTATCAAAGCCGGACAAAAGATGCTTCTTCGACCACAAAATGGCTTCTAAGTTAGCGGCGCGTGGCTCGGGCACCTTTACAGCTCGAACTACCCCTCCTCTTCAACTTGGCTACGTATTATCAACGCAGCCTTTCTGCTCAACAATGACAGCATTCTTTCAATTCACTCAAGAAACTGGAACAGTTCAAGGCGCTTACAGATCTAGCTGAAAAGACGATGTATTCTCCACGCATTCTGTTCTGCACGCGGCAGTGCTCAGAAAGTGGAATGAATGATGCATCCAACTTTGTAGTGCACAGCCCAACACATTTCCGCTGACGTAATCACGCAAGAACACCACTCCCGGTACATCTTTATTTTTCTCTCTGGCATTTCTTTGTTATGTATATCTCAGCGGTAACGCTTCTAATTGAGGCTGACATAATTGTTTTCATACGCTTCTCCCCTACAAAGCATGGCTGGTTGATTCATCATTTTAACCACTAGCTTATACAGAAGCGGCAGCCGTTTCTGGTGGCATGCAGGTCAATGAATGAATGATAGCAGATGCAGAGAATTTAGTTCTCAGGATTAGTTCAGGCGCAAATGTTTTCACGGACTAGATGGCCTACCCTGAGCTTTCTTAGAAAGTTGCGTCACAAAGATGAAAGAAGGATGAAAGGAGAGTCCATCACTAGATAGTGCAATTTCATCTCTAGTCCGAAGATTGACATTGCCTGTGGGAAAACGTGTACGGCAAGGTCATGTGCGATGAGAAATCATTCAACGAAAATAACCACGCCAGTGTCTGGTAGGTACTAATTGCACGGAACGAACAACAGTCGCTGGGAAATAGCTTCAGGCGAGTGGCTATGAAAGAATAGAACGAAAATAAAAATAAGAAACTTCGGCGTACGGTTTTTCTGTACCAGTGCACTCAGTTTTTTTTTTTTGGACAGAATTGCTGCCAGCTCCACTCCGCGAACACTGTCGAAAGCGCGAAAATGATTTTCCTTTCGGGATACTCACCGCGACTAATATTTGTACCCCTCTCATTGGTTCCTCCTTTCCATTGATCGGTCATTAATCTCGCCCATCTTGGCGTAGCGCAGTTCTTCCTCCTCTCTGAACAAATTACATTCTCGCGCCACGTTCCGAGACCCCGTAACCATGCAGCGCTACGCCAACGCTCGGGGAGGCGTCAGTTAAGAACACCTTCACCATTAAAAGACTTTTGCCGTAAGCCGATGCCGTAGCCAAGGTGATGACCATATTCTGATCGCGACTAAGAAATGCGGAGAGATCATGACAACACAAGCAATTATCACTTATTCACAAAACCGGATAATATGAACACTTTCTGTTATGATGTCGCACGACTGTGATACCAACATCATGTGTGAAGGCTCATAAATTGTGTTTTTTCAGACAATAAAATAATAAAAGGTGCGTTGACGCCTGACTGACCTACCTTTGTAATCGAACCAGCTTCTATTATCTCCACGACATCGTGGCTCTTGTAACTCGCTACCACTTTACCCAAATCATAAAACGGTTTGCGAGGCTTCATATTATTTAATTCCTACTCATCTCAATGTACAAAAATACCCCCCCCCCCGATGGATCCCCACCTTCCTCTCCTGTTCCATTAGCCTTTCATGGAAACATCCACTTTGTCTGGCCGATTCAGCTCAGACGGCATGATAATGGGGCCTCCTACACTAAATACGCACGATACAAATGGTTCCAGATGCTCGGTAATGCATGACTGTTTCGTTTTCCTGAACGGATTCATCATTTCGGCAAAGCTTCTCGGGCGCACTCTTGATTTTTTTTCCGGTTTTCAACCTTCTTTAGGCGGTGAGACGTGCATGTTACGCCTATGCAGAAGCACAACGAAGCGGATTTTATTACCATTCTGAGAACGTTGTTAAGTTTCTTTCATTTTAACCCCATCTGACGACGCCGTGGCTTCTTATATATATATATATATATATATATATATATATATATATATATAGTCGAAAAAAGGAAGACGACAAACGTACGAAACGCAGTTTTTACTACTAACGTTTCGGCAGGTGGGCCTGCCTTCGTCGGAGTTTCGGCAGGTGGGCCTGCCTTCATTTACTCCGACGAAGGCAGGCCCACCTGCCGAAACGTTAGTAGTAAAAACTGCGTTTCGTACGTTTGTCGTCTTCCTTTTTTCGACTGCATTTCCTACCGGAACCATTGGATTTATTTCTCGCCTATATATATATATATATATATATATATATATATATATATTGATGCAAGAAATGACACCATTACCTCCAACGGCTAGAGGCCAGAAGTGAAGTCGCACTCAATATCGGATGGTTACGCAAGCGTATATATGCCCATGGGGTATGAAGACGTAATCACGCTTCACGCACTTATGCAGGTTCGTCAAACAGAGGACTGCACAAACTTTTGGTTAACCATAATTAATACGCCACACGGGAATCCGTGAACTAGATTTAGGAAAAAAAGGAAGAAAGAAACCTTCAAGTCTGCGGTCATTCCAATGAGCATTCTGCGTGCTTGGTTCGGAACGTTTCCAAAGCAGCCTGTCGTCTACAAAGAATTTGAGCCAGCAGCCTAATATTAGGGTTGCGGCGAATGAACACCTCGTAGCGAACGCCGACGCACGGCCACAGCAACACGAGGCTTTATCTTCTATAATGTTTCATTTTTTTGCAGCAAAACACAAGAGAAGTATATAGATGATAAATACCGAACACTTAGGAGACGAAATAAAGATCGTATCGACAGGAATGTCGGGAAAGAGGGAGAGTGAAATAGGGCGGTGTTTTTCTTTGCCGCAAGAACAACAAACAGGTCGGCCCGGCGGCGGCGCTCTGGTTATAAAGCATCCGGCAAGAGACTTCTCGCAGTCCTTTCTTTCTTCTTCCGCCCAGAAGGCAGCGCTCGGAACGGAGGAGCCCGCCAAACTCCCGTCGTCTCACCCTGCCTCCTTCTCCTCCATTTTGGCCCTCTCTCATCGGCTTTACACCATCTTGTTTCACCATTTCGCGAGCAGTTTAGCTGCAACCCCCTCGATTTCTGTCCCCAAGCCAGCAGGAAAGAGAGACGACGATGGTCACGTACCAGTGCTCTCTCTATCCGTTTGGGCCTCCGCGGTTGCAGCGCGATGTGCGAGGTGTTTCGAGAACAGCGGGTCACTATATTAGATTTGTAGCGGCTCGACCGTGTACTTATATTGAAACCGCCGTGGGCTCAGGGAGGGTCGGGCGAGGAAGACGGCGTCCTCTCACTTAATATTGCGGCGTTCTGCACCCCTCCGAGGCGGGCCAAAGAGATTGGCCTTGGCGGGTGCCAGTCGATCTGTCGGCTTCGCTGCGGAACTCGCCACATCTACAAGGTGCCGCTGGACGGGCCCTGAAGGGATTATAAACGCTGTGTATCGTGGTGGTAGAGCGATGCTCCAACGAGTGATGGACTCGCCCGCTCCGATATGGAGGGGGGGGGGTGCGCGCTGGAAATGCACTTTATCGGATGGCAAGGGCTAATTCTGTATCCGTATTAGCACTCTATCTTCGCGTCTGTTTGTATGTATTGTCTTATTCAACTTTGTGAAATCTAACCAACCATTTCAAATAATTATGTGTAGACTGGTGATAGTTGGTGATGGTAGCTTATAAGGTCATAGTTGAAGATTGACCGCGTCTGGAGTTCACGTCTTTGATGGTACTCATCAATGATATAGTATCTTCAGTAGCAAACATCACTGTCTCACATTTCATAAGTTCCAACGAGCCCGCTCACTGGAGAAGTCGTACTTGAAAAATGCCCATTACAAGAGACTTTTTGCGCTTGACAGGAAAGTGCGGTATAATGTTTGACGGAGATCATTTGAGCACCAGTGAAAAGTCCCGTGCATTACAGACATACGATAGATGTAGAGGTGTGCGAGTACTGAAGTTTAGAACCAAATCGAATACAAATCGACTAGTGACCATACGGAATAGGAATACGAATCTAATATTATTCAAATAGTTTTCGAATAGTAAGAAAACGATTTTTAAGACATACTTAGAAATTAGCACTTTTTGTTTCAAACAAATATTCACACTGACAAATCTGCTGAAAATCTATCTACTTTCAGTGCGAAATGTCCACACTGAACGTCTACTTGTCTCCCGTGTCCCTTCTTTCCGAGCTCTACTTTTATTTTAAGACAATGCGCCAACTCGCCCATCAACGCGTTCTACCAACTCGCCCATCAACGCGCCCATCAATGCGTTCTGACTGCCTCTTCTTGATTGTGCTGCCGTGCCTAAGGTTGCTTTGTGATCCCTTGTGTAACTTGTCCTGCTATTTGAGGGACCTGTTATTACTAGCAGGTGACGTCGAGACAAACCCCGGGCCCGACTTAAAACAAATTTCTCAACAACTAACGCAAATTGCTGGTGATATTAAAGAAATTAAAGAAGAACGACTAACCGCTATTGAGTCCAAATTAGAAAAACTGGCTGCCTTAGATGAAAAAATACTGGACTGCACCACAAAAGTTTCCACCTTAGAAAAAGTAGTATCAGGCCTAGAATTAAAGCTGGATGAATTAGAAAACCGGTCAAGAAGAAGTAACTTGATAGTGTATGGCATCCCTGAGGATGAAAAAGAAGACGAGGAATCACTAGAGCAAGTAATAAACAATACAGTTGCGACAGGTGTTCTGAAAATTGAACCTGTTTCAATCGAAAGGATACATCGGCTCGGTAAACCAAGCGCGAACAAAACTAGACCAATAATTTTCAAACTCCTTGATGATCGAGACAAAACAAAGATTTTGAAAAACTGTCATAAACTAAAGGATACCGACATATCAATTAGTGAAGACTTTTCCCAGCGTGTGCGTAATATAAGAAAAAAATTGTGGGACTCAGCGAAACCAAATAAGAAATCCGGGCAAAAGGCACATCTTGTCTACGACAAAATTAGTATAGACCGTATTCTTTATCGCTGGGATGACACCGTAAACGATAAAGTGATGATTGGCGAGGCAAAAAATCCCTCAACTGGAAAAAAAAAACCTGCCAAGCGACGGGCCGGCGTCTCGCACTCGAAACCGCCCAGTTGAGGTTTATAAATGTGAATCGCCGAAGTGTCTTAAACAAATTAGAATCTCTTGAATGCCTACTTCTCGACCTTGAGCCAGACTTTGTTGCTTTAACCGAAACCTGGTTAAATAATGACATTTTAGATAGTGAAGTAACGCCCCCAAATTACAATATAATACGGAAGGACAGACCGACACGAGGCGGTGGAGTAGCGTTAATGATAAAACGCGAAATACAATACACTGTGCTGCCAGAGGTTGAAGGTGTAGAAGCTGTCTTTTTGAAACTAAAATTTGGCCTTCACACAACAATTGCGGGCTGCTGCTATCACAGTCCTACTTCTGGCGAAGATAGCATGCAATCGCTCTACAACTACATTGAACAAAACATACAAAGCGCAAGATTCATCTTGTTGGGTGATTTTAACCTTCCTGATATCGACTGGCAATCCATGAAATTTCATTCCGCATGCTCAGATGTCGTTATCGACGCAATGCTGCGATTTAATCTTCACCAAGTAGTCAACCAACCAACACGTGTCCAGGGAGAAACGTCAAATATTCTTGACCTTATATTCTTGAGTAACCACTTCCCAGCCGATGAAACAAAGATTGAAGTTATGGATGGCATATCTGATCACAAGCTCACTTTGTGCACTGTCCCCTTTCGTGATAAAATAGAACCAACGAACATAAAAATTACTTACCCGGATTTTAAATATGCTGACAACACCAGCATACTAAATTATCTAATTATAAAGTTTCTATCTTTCGAAGAATTGTCGAATGATAGTTCCACGACCATTGAAATATTACGGTCTCAGTTAAAAGAAATTATGCACCACTGTATTAATACCTTTGTACCTCTTAGAGTGAAAACAATTAAGAAACACAACCCGTGGATAACACGTGAGGTAATACATGCAAAACGCAAGGTAAAGCGAATACGAAAGAGAATGAAACGAAAACCCGGAGCAGTAACAGTAAATAATTTGACTGCTGCTGTGAGTGACCTAAAAACAAAAATCAAAACAGCGAAGAGCAACTGTTTCACTAAAACGTTGCCAAACTTTCTAAAAAATTCCCCCAGTAAGTTTTGGAGCTACCTAAAGCCTGCAAAAAACAACAAAAGCAACACACCCCCGGAAAAAGATAACCCGATCACTGCAGACAAAATGAACAGCTATTTCAAGTCTGTATTCACTGTCGATGACGGAAACATTCCAGACATCGACACTAGTGCGGAAGGTACCCTGGAATCGATTACTGTCAATGAGGCCGGTGTCATAAATCTCTTGTTAAACTTGGACACAAAAAAAGGAGCAGGGCCTGACAACATTCCTAACATCCTTCTTGTAAGATATGCATAGGTGCTAGCTAAATATCTGTGCGTCATGTTTAACAAATCACTATCAACGTGCTCTTTACCTGTGGAGTGGAAAAAGGCCAAAGTTGTTCCTGTGCATAAAGGAGGATGCGCAAATGATATATCTAACTTTAGACCTATATCCCTGACATGTACAATCTGTAAAATCTTGGAGCACATAATTCTTAAACAAATAACTGTTTTTCTAGAAGAAAAACGTATATTATCTCCCTATCAGCATGGCTTTCGCCGAGGTCTTTCAACCATAACCCAATTAGTGGAATTAACACATGAGGTATCCCAGAGTATTGACAACCAAAAACAAACTGATCTAATCTTCCTCGATTTTGCCAAAGCATTCGACAAGGTATCACACAAGAAACTACTTCAAAAACTTGAGGCCACCTTAGGAAATTCTACTGTTCTTAACTGGATCAAAAATTATCTTACTGATCGTACACAGTATGTGGAATTTAACGATGAAACCTCTGCTACCACCTCCGTCACATCTGGAGTTCCGCAGGGCTGTGTGCTGGCGCCAATTTTGTTTCTTCTCTTTATTAATGATTTGCCTACAAATATCAAGGAAAAAATCGAATTATTCGCGGATGACTGCGTGCTATATGGAGAAATAAACTCAACGGAGGACCATGTAGCTTTAAATAGTGCTTTACAAGATGTTTCCTGCTGGTGCCGTAAATGGCAGATGTCACTTAATGCAAAGAAGTGTACAATTTTATCAGTAAGTCGAAAAAAAACTAGGTCAAATTTTCTTTACACCATTAATGACATTCCCACAACTAGAGTAAGCCAGCATAAATATCTTGGAATTATTATAACTGAAGATCTAAGATGGGATGCACACATAAGTTACGTTACTTCAGCTGCACTACGCCGCTTGTTTACACTCAGATACCGGCTTCGCCAGGCCCCGCCTTCTCTAAAACTGCTTGCATACACTTCCCTTGTGCGATCATTACTTGAATACGGTAATATTATTTGGTCACCATTCACAAAACAGCAAATCACGAAACTGGAAGGAATACAAAGGAAAGCTATGAGGTTCATTTACAACAAGTACAGGCATACAGATTCTCCGACTAAACTAATTAAAAAAGCTGGATTACTTACTCTAATGAATAGAACAAGGTTAGCACGTGCAAAATTCATACATGAATTAATACATGGTCATTTAATCATTGATGTATCCGCCTATCTTACGTTTGATCAAACTAGAACAACACGCCAAAAACACCCAATGAGACTTAACGAATACTCCTTCAACACAAACTGCTTTAAATACTCATTCTTTCCGTTAGCCACAAATGAATGGAATAAACTGGATCCGAGTATCTCCAGCACTACCAAATTAGCAAAATTTCTAACCCTTGTCGAAAATGAACTTTGTATTATGCAAACGGAATCACCTGGTTGATTTTAATATGTGTGTTCGTGTGAACATTGTACGAGCGAAGTATCATGTCATCATATTTTTTCTTTAAGCAATTTTTAGTACTGAATCCAGGTGAAGAGAAATCGCTCTGTTGATTCTTGAACATGTTTCTGTTTTTCAGTGTGTATAAATTTGCCCTTCCTTGAAATACTTCGCCATATTGTAGGGTAGTTTCTTATTGCTGTAATTTCTTGTTGTGTTTCTTGATGCGTATGCCAATATGTCAACCAATGTGTCAACCAAGTCGCTGAATTTATTTTCTTCTGACAACTTTTCTTTACACTAATGTTTTATGCCTTCTTTGATCTGAAATTGTTAAATGATCCGATTCTGTTAGTTTCATTCTGTACTTTATCGCGATGTATGTCTTTATTGTGTACTTATTCGAATTTTTATGTTCACGCCCTTCCTGCTAAAATCCCTGATGCGATTGGCAGTATGTCGAAATAAATAAATAAATAAATAAAGAACTAAATAAATAAATAAATAAAATAAATAAATAAATAAATAAATAATAAATATTGAATACTACCGCGCTTTACCAAGCAACGCTATCATTACATTTAACCGACAAAGTTTAACACAATATATAAACTGAGGTAATCTCGTATACAGTAGTATCTAGAGTCGTCGAAGTATTTTGTTATAGTAGGATGAATACCACAGTTACTAAAGTATTTGTCACCAGCTTTAAGATGTTATCAAGGCATAAACGTTTTATAATATTTCATGAATGAACATCATGAACTTCATGATAGTGGATTGAGGACACATCATTACCGTGACACCGTAGTTCTTGTTTCGGCGAAAATTCCTTCATTCACTCAAGAGAAAAGTTTCGAAAAATGCGTGAAAGCTTGAACTGTGCGCATTTTCGGTATCCACTAATGAAAACAAAACAAAACAAGCAAACAAATAAATGATCCTTCGCTCTTCCAACGTGTTGCTGCTCTGCATCTTTTTTTTTTGTCGAAGTGAACTATTCGAAAAGTATTCGAAAAAAAATATTCGGTCATTTGAATATGCGCTATTCAATTCGGGTATTGAATGGAACACAAAGCTATCCAAATCATCGTTCAAAACTTTCGAACATTTGCACTCCCCTAGAAAGGTCCAGTGTCAAAACAAATGAACACTCGCGTTTCGAGAACAGTACAGAATTATCAGCCACGTAAATCTCTGCGTCAGAGAAAGATATCCTTCTCTCTGCCTTTTATGTTTGGTATAGCAACGGCTAACTGGCAAGCTTAATCAGTCAAAGCGCGTAAGAGTGATCTAAGTCGAACGATCAAAATAAACGTTTTCCAACGTGCAGTTCCTACCCCACCCTAGAATGAACATTAACCACGTAACAGTCTTAAATATAACAAGTTCAAACTAATTTAGTGTTGTTTCCTTTGTTCCGACTTCGACAAAGGGACTTCCAACATCAAGTTACACTGTAACGATTGATTGATATGTCGGGTTTAACGTCCCAAAACCACCATATGATTATGAGAGACGCCGTAGTGAAGGGCTCCGGAAATTTCGACCACCTGGGGTTCTTTAACGTGCACCCGAATCTGAGCACACGGGCCTACAACATTTCCGCCTCCATCGGAAATGCAGCCGCCGCAACCGGAATTCGAGCCCGCGACCTGTGGGTCAGCAGCCGAGTACCTTAGCCACTAGATCACCACGGTGGGGCAAGTTACACTGTAACGAGACAGAGAGATTGTTTTTATTTCACCATGGTTTCACTAGAGATATTTGTGGTTAGAGTAATTTACGTTTATTTTCGTGAAAAATGAATGCATAGAATAAGCAAACTCTTTCTTTTCTCTTCTTTCTCTTTTTGTAAATTTCTTGTTATCTATTTTTCGTATCAGTTAATTTCCATGTCTTTTAGTGTTACTCCATCGATTTTTTTCTCTTTTTCGTTTTTTCTTGTGTTTATTTATTCTCCTTGTTTCTTTCTTTCTCTTTCTATTGCTTTCCCCCCTCTCTCTCTATTTTTGGTCTTTATTTCATTTGTTTGTCCCTATTTTTTTTCTGTGATATTATCAGATTTTATATCTGTCCCTCTTTCTTTATATATTTATTCTATTTATTTATCTTTCTATCGCTTGTTCTTTCTTTTTTTGTCTGTCTATTTTTTGTGTTTCTATACTTTTGAGTATTGATTTCAATTATTTCTGTCTATTTTTTCTTAGCATATATGAACATGCTGGAAGAAATCTACAGGGTATCAACTGCCATAACGCTCCATCAAGAAAGCGACAAAATACCAATCAAGAAGGTTGTAAGGCGGGGGGATACGATCTCCCTAATGTGATTTACTACGTGCTACAGGAGGTTTTCAGAGGCTTAGAAAGGAAAGAGTTAGGGAGTCAAGCTAATAGAGGGTACATTAGTAACCTGCGCTTCGCCGATGACATCACATTGCTGAGTAACTCAGGAATAGAATTGTAGTTCATATTTACTTAATCATACAAGTAGAGCAGAAATGTAGGTTTTATCATTAGATTCCAGACAACGAAAGTAATGTACAACAACGTCGGAAGAGACCAGCGCTCCGAGATAGGTAGCACTGCATTTAAAGTTATAAGAGAGTACATCGATTTAAGACAGGTAGTAATCGCGGAGCTTAACCACGAGACTTAAGTAACTAGACGAATGAGAATGAGGTGGAACACATTCAACGAGCCTTCTGAAATTATGACTGGTAAATTGACACCATCCCTCAAGAGGAAGTTATACAAAAACAGCACCCTGCCGGCACTTACCTACAGAGTAGAAACCTGGATGCTTACAAAGAGGGTTCAGCTAAATTGAGAACGACGCAGCGAGCGATGCACAGGAAAATGATAAGTGTAACTTTAAGAGACAAGAAGAGAGCAGGGTGGGTCAGGGAACAAACCGGGGTTAAGGATGTAATACCTGAAATCAAGAAAAAAAAAAGGACATGGGCCAGGCACGCAGCGCGTGGGCAGGATAACTACAGGCCATGAAAGGTAACTGATTGAATTCCCAGAGAAGGCGAGCGGGGGGGGGGGGTTGACAGAAAGTTAGGTGGGCAGATGAAATTACGAGCTTTGCGGGTACAAAATGGAAGCAGCAAGCACAAGAACGAGTTGACTGGCGGAAAATGGAGAAACGTTTGTCCTGCAGTGGAGGTTGTTCGGCTGATGGTGATAATAATGTTTTTCTTGCATTATATCACCTGTTTACCTCTGTCAATTTTTCTTTATCTCAATTTCGACTCAATTTTTTTCACGCTCTCTTGCTTGCTCTTTGTCTATATGTTTATCTTTTCGCTCCGTCTATCTTTTCGTGTCTCTGTTCCATTTGTTTCTCACCATTTTTTTCTGATATTTATCCCGTTTTCACCTCTCTCTTTCTTTCTCTCTCTGTCGTTTCTTCCTTCTTTCTCTCTTGTCTATTTTTTGTGTTTCTATTTCCCTTTTATTTCTCCCTATTTTTGTTTTTCGTTCTATCATTTTTACCTTTGTCTCTTTTTCTTTTTCTTAATTAACATTCTATCTCTTTCTTTCTCTATTTATTGCTTCGCATTTTTCTCTCACTATGCCGATCTTTTTCTTTTTCTATCTTTTTGGGTCTCTATTTCGTATATTTCTCCCTATTTTCCTATTTCTTTACATGACTCTTTTATATCCGTCTCTCTTCCTTTCTTTCAACTTTTACACCATTTCTTTCTCTCTCTATTGCTTCTTCTTTCTTTCTTTCTCTCTTCTATCTATTTCTGTGTTCCTAACTTCACGTGTCTTTATTCCATTTATTTCTTCCTATTATCCTCTCACGTCTCCGTCTATTCCTTTCTTTCTCCTTCTTGCTACATCTGTCTCCCTTTTTCACCACGTGTTCGTTTTCATTTGACACTCGCATTTGCTCTACGCGGTAGCGGGTCTCGCCGAAATTATGTGGCCCAGAGCCATCTGAAGACTTTCTTACACTGCAGTCAAGTTACCGACAGCTCAGGCCGTTTCAGCGTAAAGAGAAAGAAGACCGTGCATGCCGGTTCATGGTGATGTTTTTTTACGAAGCAACACATGTAACCGAAACGTTAAACAACTTGGCTGTTATGACAGAGAAGTAATTTAAGAAAGGTAAGAAGGTTAGTTAGGCTATGTCCAGTTTTCAATACACGTGGAAATAAGGGAGTGAAAGAGCGACGGAAAGAGGAGGAAATGGACATTGCACAGCACAGACAATGCAGGGTTTCACAGGCAGTCGCTCAGCGATGTTACCTTCAAGAATTGTAGCAGGGCTCATGTGGAGTTCTAGGCTAATGTACTGTGAAACCATGCACCCAAGATCTGTTCCCGAGTAATGGGACAATCGTCCAGTCTTTTCAAGGTACACCGGAGAGTCCGGCGATCTTGCTGAAAGTCAGGAAAGTAGTACTTTAGCTGTTAGAACTTCTTGCTGTGATAGTTACTGAAGCCTCAGCACACTGATAAGTGACTCCAAGATGCGTTATACCAGCAATGGCCGATGTTGCTCCTATTGTCAACTAGTGGTTGCGACTCATGTTAGTGAAAGTTGTGACCACGTTAACGATTTGCTTCGCATCACATAAACGGCACTGACCCTCGGAGAGATTCACCGCTCTTCTTGTACTTTTCGTGTGTTACTTCAAAGTTATTTTTTTATGGCTGCCCGAGCAAAGCCACCTGTGCGCTGCATTCACCAACACACGCGGCCAACTATAGTGCTAGAAGCGCCACCGAGAGCTGAAGCGACCTTTCATCGCGGCGCCCAAACATCGGCTCGAACTTCTGCTGGCAGAACAGATGTTCACCGATAAGGGGGCCACGAAAAGATCCCCGTCGAAGCAGAGCTTCAATCATGGCGCGTCACGTACACGCTGTCCGCAGAGAACGCTTGCAAAGCCTCGCACGCCTCTATACACGCCGCCGTATGATGAAACTGTATTCCGTGGCTAAAAGGTGCGGCTTGTCGAAACAAAAGCTATAGCTTATTTATTTGTTTACATTCTGCCTGAAGGTCGCAGGGTGTGAAGGGTCGGGCTGAAGAATACACGATTACAAAGCAAAAGTAGCAGTATGTGGGATACATCGCTGAAACAAATATGACAGCGTGCAAATTCATACAATGTGTTTAACAATTCACTCTGAACAATAAGTGTTGCTTCGGAAGGAAGAATAACATTACCATTAGTTATCACCGATAAGACAAAATAACCATTAGTGACGTCATTGTATAGAATCGTCGGCAAGCAGATTATATTCGTCTACTGATTTTTGATAAGGAACTGTGATTCTTTCAAAGAAACGTACTAGTATTTCCCTCGAATCACTTCACAGTATATTGCATAATACGAAGCGTCAGATAATTTACACGTACATACCGCTCACCCGAAGAACGCCCCGCCGCGGTGGTCTAGTGGCTAAGGTACTCGGCTGCTGACCCGCAGGTTGCGGGATCGAATCCCGGCTGCGGCAGCTGCATTTCCTATGGAGGCGGAAATGTTGTAGGCCCGTGTGCTCAGATTTTGGAGCACGTTAAAGAACCCCAGGTGGTCAAAATTTCCGGAGCCCTCCACTACGGCGTCTCTCATAATCATATGTTGGTTTTGGGAGGTTAAACCCCGCATATCAATCAATCAATCATCCGAAGAAGATAACGTGGGTTTTTGTGCCTCTTCATGCGCCTTCTGTGTTGTGTTTCGCTCTGGCTTACTGCACGACGAAACATTTGATGCTTTCGTCTTAGCAATAACAAACAAACGAATAAGCAAACATACAATTAAACAAACGAGGAAACAAAATACATGAATAATTAATTCACTATCTAAACTTACAGACGAAGATTGAAATAAATACAGAGATTCTCTCTATGCTGTATGAAAACATTCATGCCCTTTGCAGTCCAAGGATGGGAACGTCTATTATTTTAAACACGAATGACATGCCAGCAGTAACGGTGCAGTGACAACAGTGTGCTGGAGTTGTGAAGGTAACCTTGTTGAAACAGGGCAAAGAATTGAAGGGCACATCAGAAGAATGGCTACTGAAACTCTTTACAAGTGCTGAAATCTCATGCAAAACTCATGCACAGGACTGGTCGAACTGATAAATTGGGCTGTTTTTAGCGGCACGCGTTACGCGCATTTATTACGGTGCACGAACAATATTCACAAGGACACTTAATGTTGAAGCTATTACGACTGCATTGAACCGTAAACCTTACAGAAGGGTAAAGAAAAGCGACATTCTGTCTATATTGTGCTAAAGCTTATCAGCCAGCTAAAAAGCGTCCGAGTACTGCGGCGATAACACCGTTTCGACAGTAACGGACTTCCACCTGGCCCTCGTCCACACGTATAATGCCGCGGCGCGGATCCGGGCGATGCCTGGAAATCATCCTGGGAGTCGCCCAAGAACTACATCCTTTCGGCCCGCATCCCCCGTCGGCGTTGCACTTTTGACTCCGTCAGACCGAAGTGGGTGAGAGGGAGAGGAGACAGCCTACGGGGCTTCTCGGTGGAGCCAGGGGTGAAACAGCGAGTTGGGAGCCGCTGGGTGTGTGCGGGTCTGGAGGACCCTCGGCAGCTGCCAAACACAACAGCTGCCTTGCGTCCGCACCGCTGTCGACGCACGCACACTGCACACCAGGCTGGCGCCTCGCCGGTGAACGCAAAGTCGGCGCCTGGACTCCTGCTGTCCGGGGATAGCAACGACACCGAGAGGGACTCCGGCAAATGCTGGCCATAATGAAAGTAAAAAAAAAAAACTATCTCAGCCATGCTCGACATTTGCCGCAGCCATAAGCTCACTAGAGAGTCAGTGCACTGGTCGATACGAGTTGCGCAACCACTTGCTTGGCTGCAGCGTTGTGTGGCTAGTCGCGTTAAACGGAGCGCGCTTCCAATGAGCAGGCGATATTGCGGTGTATCGATGAAGAAAAATAGAAACTGTGAAAGATGTTTTATAGTGAGCGGCATATTTGAAGAGCTTTCATGAACTGGAGAAGAGCCTAGCAGAGCCTAAGGGAGCACGAGTTATCTTTAAAGGGCAGGCCGCTAACGATTTTGGCCATACGTTGTGCAAAGTGTGGATGCAAAGCATGCTTTTCAAGTACACTCGTTTTGTTTAAGCAGCCTGATCACACCGCACGAAAGATCGCGAAGGCATTTCACATCAACATTAGGCAATCATCTTGTATCAGCCACCCGTCAGTGACAATTATGGAAAAAGCAGTGCCGCTGCTGAAGCGAATAATGAGCACATCAGATATGGTACGAAAGCCACGGATTTGAGCACTGGCAGAGGCTGACAGCATTTATATATATATATATATATATATATATATATATATATATATATATATATATATATATATATATATATATATATATATATGTGTGTGTGTGTGTGTGTGTGTGTGTGTGTGTGTGTGTGTGTGTGAGTGTGTGTGTGTGTGTGTTTCTTTTCCTGAATAAAGCTTTCGCTTGATTGTAAGCGCAAGTGTTGTTACCTTTCTTCGTCCGTGTGTCAGTGTGCGCTAATAATAAGTTACGATGGAGAAGAGAGTCTAGCGTGACTCCCAGTAGTGAGCCTGCAATGGCAAACTGTAAGGACTCATCAATTCTTGCTCGAGTGTGCACTATGCTAAACATGTATAATTTTTCCTAAGGATCGCGCTCATTGATCTCTTTATTGCCGTTAATGTGGTTGTTCAGCTGCTTTTAGGTGCGAAATCCTTTAGTGTTTCGGCTTGTCGGCGTCTAATGTAGTCACGGCGCGTCATAAAAGTGGGTATGCGTAACAGGAGGTGAATCACACAGCTCATCACCGCGGCCACTAAATAAAAATTAAGAAGGCAATAGTTCACCGAATAAATAGCCGAAAGCGTTAGTGGAGCAGAAACATATTTCCCTACATATTTCCCAAGGGAGCTGACACAAGCCATGCAGGTAAGAAGAAGAAAGAGAAGACGAGGAGGAAGCGCCACCTTCCTTAGCTGCATTCAGAGGCAACACTCCGACGACGTTAGCGGAGCGGAAACACCCTCCCCTACATGCTTCTCCCCTCCGTAGTTTTTCTGACACCGCAAGAGAGCAGGAAGGTCGCTTCGCTCACTGCAGCTCTCACTTTTTGAAAGGAGCACGCCACTAGCATAAACAAGTTACAACTGTAACAGTTGTTAGTTCGAAGTCATCCAGCGTATGTTTTTTCAAGACGGTAGCCTTTCTTGTGGACCTTCGACGCAAAAATTTTGGTCTGTCTGTCTGTACACTTGTCTGTATGTTCGCCTTTAACGATACTATAAAGGCCTAAACAGCACCAAACAATACTCCAATCGGCCGACCCCATCCGCAGCGCCCAGCATTATTGCTCACGATTTAGCGTTCATACTTGTGCGATTGCCAATTAAAAAAACTATTATTGCGCATATATCAGGCACCATAACAACACATAGATATTCTGTATGTGCACCTTTTTACTAGAAAAAGCATACATAAATGATTGTAAAGACCCTGGCGCTTATTACACTGCGTTGACCATGAAACTCTTGCACGAAAATGCAAGTGTTTTCAACGCTTTGCTAAGACGATACGGTGGTGGCACCTACCCGTCACCTTGCGTTCTACACCTTATCGCCTCAGAGACGGGTGCGCACGCCGCGCGCTTCGTTTTTCACGATAAATGCCAGATAGTGCTCATGTCTCAGGTGTGACGTGACTTGATGCGCTCGTTCACCTCCGCTGCACGTTCGAGGCACTCTAACGCAGCGCCTCCAGAATACCATTCACTGATTTTTTGCGCAGAACATTCAATAAAGGTTTTGCTCACTCTCTCAAGACGCAAGACTATCGTATTTCGACGATATTTCCAGTGTAGCATGCAGATACGGGGCCAATTTGATGTAGTGCGTTCTCTTATTGAGCAGAACGTTGTATTTTGGAGTCGCTTGCCCTTCTTTGCGTGACATTTCAATTTGTTGCTACAGAATTCATTATTTCGCTTTGTGTTGCGACAATGCGCAATAAATGCTTAGCTACTTTTGTGAAGGCACGTTTGACCTTCTTATTATACCGATTCCTGTGACAAAGCGATGATCCATGTCTTTTTTTTTTTCTTGTAACCGCGTAGCTGTTTAAACTGCTGTTATGTGTGTGCCGTAGCACAATTGATACACTGGTGAGTGCCGCAAAAATGAGACAAGAACAGTTGGTCCCACAGTTTGTCCTAACCTAGGGAACGGGAAAGCCGACAGTGGCTGTGAGAAAATATCTTCATAAACTGTTATGTACCAGAGCAATTGGGTAAATTCCGCTACCAACACCATGGTCAACTAAAATGAAGAAGGCCCAACACTAGAGAACCAGAGTTCAAACATTGGCTGCGTGAAGACCACGAAGTAATGTAAGTCTACGCCAACGACGTGTCCGTAGATCTATGACAGGTACGAACGCTTGGTTTTAGGGGGAGTTGGTCCCTGGTTGGCAATTTATGTAATGTCTGTGACTAAAAGAGCTGCGACTGCTTGGTTTCAGCGCAAGTTTTCTGTCTCAGGAATTTGAACATCCGCGTCGTGTTTGTAAATCAGTTTAACTCGAACCTCCCCTGCGCTGAGAATCAACATAAAAAGAGCTTAGCCTCACCCGGCTAAAACCTAGAAGAGCGCTACAAGCAGCCTGAAACATAGACAAGGCCTATAAAAGCAACCTAGAAGCAACCACGCTAGTCTTCATAATCGTCCACTTTCGCTTTTTTTGAAGGCCTGCGCAGCTTATTTCTTAATGCAAGCTTAGCTCTTTTAATTATTTTTTCTTTATATATTGTGGCACCACTCCTGACGAATGCTTCTCCTCCTGCCAGCGTTGAAAGACGCGAGCTAAGGAACATAGCTGTTCAGTCCACCGAGTGAAACAGGCTACCGTCCTGCCTCGCGCCAACAGCCTACATACCACGACGACGCATGCTTAGCAATAGCGCATCCTTCGAGGAATACAAGCGCAAAGGCATTTCGCCATCACGTTAAACGACTTGTTTTTGGGCGCTGCCCAAATTAGCCACTACATTGTTTCTGTTTTGAGGTGCGATGTTGTGGGTGGGTTTCTCAGAGATTACAGCACTCACTAGATCATATCTACTTATAACGAACAAATGTTGCAATGAACATGGCCGCCACATATGTCCTGAGATGTTCGCAAGCACAGTGTGCAGTATATGCGAACAAGAACTGGTGACACTAGGCCACATAATGAGGTGTGACAGTGCAGCGATGTGATGTGTGCGGCAGGGCTGGGGAATCTCATGGCGGAGTAACTGGTGCCGACGACAGTACCGCCCGCCAAGAACTGCCAGCGCAGGTGGAGCGGTCGATCCGCTCGGTGGACTGCCAATCTCAGAAATGGGCGATCCAGCTGCTCGAGGAGGCCCTGGCCACGCAGAGGAGAACGGGACCCGCAAGCGCGGGGCGCGGGAATCAAAGTATCCATTGTCGGGTCAGGTTCAACCCTCGAGTTCTTGGCATAGTGTTCTAGTACTGCATAGACTAGAACGTTTGAAATGTAGACCACGCCCTAAGAGGCCGGCACCTACCCCACGCAGTGTGCTGGGAATCAAGTCTTCTCTCTCTCTCTCTCTACTGAGCTATAGTTCAGAATCTCCTTATCGAATAGCATGCATTACTTTACTATTGCAACACGTACCTTGAAATGTTGTCAACACATACTTAGTTCAAGGTGGGGAAATATACAATCAATGGTGAATGTCACTCGCTATTACAAAATCTGTTTCGCATGGAGACTGGCAGTCTTCACTTTCCCACACTGTGCTGTGCTGAAGTTCTTGCGATCTGCCCCGAGGCCGTAAAGACAGACTTCGCAATTCGTACAAACGAGCACTCCTTCCGCGACGGTCATGGAGTCAAGCAAAGTGTTCACACCACGAACCCCGTGACGCGTGAACGCTTAGCAGCGGAAGCACGTTATCTGCCATGCGGACAGCGGCTGCGACATCACGCGTCACGACACCACGCCGAAGCATGTACTTTCTGCGTAATAGCCTCGGAACTGGGCATTAGGGACGAGGCCGGACGACGACAAACATCGTGCATGAACGACACCCGCGGTTACAAACCCGAGAGTCCGTGTCCTGTATTCTGCGAGCTAGTGGCACGATTCGAGGCCACAGTGATTTCCTTTGACGTCTCGAACGACTGCTCACCAACGGATTTCTCGATCGGGTCGCCGAGCTTGAATACAGTGGGAAAGCTAGGGATGAACGAAATAGCGCATAGCAGAGCAAGGATGTCGGAACGCAAAAATAAACAATATCAGAGATATTCCGCTAGTGTGAAAATAGAAGCTAGCGCAACTGTTGCTTTGTTTTAGCTCAAGTTATTCGCTGCACATGGGTCAGTTACAAAACACTTGTATGGAGATGAGGGCGCCAGAGTCTCTACATAAAATACTGAAAACGCGACCCTCATGCAGGTAAATATTGCAATAAAAAAGAACTTAAAATTGGCAGAGGGTAAGCAGGTGAAATTATGCAAGAACAGTTGAAGTACGAGTTGAAATAATAAGAATGCAATAAAAAGAACGCCAGGCCTGCGCGAAAGGTGCAGCACAGTCACAGCGAAAGCTAGAAGAGCGGCCTTTCAGAGCCTTATCAAAACACTCATTTGGTAACTACAGCAAGCACACTCGCTTGATAGCCACGAGGCATTAATAATAATTTTTGGGGTAGTAAGGTAGGCCAGCATTCGATATAAGCTATATACTTTTCGTCATTCCTCTGAAAAGCGTGGTATCTGCTAAACACTTGCAAGAAATTTTGTGCCATTTGTTCATGCAGTGGCTGACGACGATGAGGAATTATCGCTGAAGTGGGTAGGTGCCACAGCTAGTAAGGGAACAAGAACAAGCTTTTCTAATGGGTTGGAGCATTGTACGACCCACTCGTTACGCTATTCGCATTGTGCGACGACTGGTTGTTCTTTCACTGTTTTGAAACGCTTTATAAGTCGTATTAACGCGATTGCGTTACCGACATCAAGCCTGTCTAAGGCAAGTTTGCCAACAAGTCACAAGCATCGACGTACCTCAGTGGTCGAATACTCGGCTGGCACCAAGCGGATCCTGGTTCAAGCCCCACTGTGTCATTGGTGCTAGGTTTGTTTTTCTAATTTCGGTCAATGTGCTTCGGTTACGAGCAACGGCGGTGGCAGCGGCGGCGGCGGACTACTGTGCGTGACCCGAGTTGTGATCTCATAAAAGCTTTAGGTGTAAAATAGCACGAAACTTCGAAGCACAATATGGAAAACAATACAAGTACAATAACATGCACTGCAGTATATAATATGGTAGTTCTGGCGTCGTCAGTATTGCTATACTAAATTTATATATTATCATCATTATTGACTATAATGAGCGAATCGAGATACATACATACATTTTTTGCACATGACGCCTATTATCCCACCAAGGGAGCCCGGTGGCAGTCTCAACGTGAACTTTTACGGTAAGACACCGATAGATATAGCGCGAGAACAAAACGACGACACAGAGACAAGAAGGACACGAAAGACACTTCTTGTCTCTGTGTCGTCGTTTTGTTCTCGCGCTATAACTATCGTCATGTCATACCAACTAGCCCAAGCTGCCTCACTTCTAAGGCAATACTCCCTTTTTTACCGAAAACGCAGAAATGGCGCGGCATTCTTTTTTTTTTATGCAAGTGGTCGTTTCATCGTGGCAAAAGCGTTCACGTTATTTGTATACAGGTCGGCGAAATCACCAAGTTTCACTTTTACTTTTACGCTTTGTACATTATCGGGAATTCGAATACACTGGTTCAGCCGAGTTAATCGGTTCATCGCAAATTGTTTTCCCACGCGTCTTCTGTCCGCAGACGCTAACCGACAGAGCCCAGTCACATAGAGCTTCGCTGTAACAACAACAACAAAAAAAAATTGCCCGCAGCTTCCCTCGGGGGAACACTGAGGAGGATGCGGAGCATATAATTGGTTAACGGGGTGTTAGAGTGCGACTTACTTGAGTCGATGGCTAAATTGGTTAACGTGGTTGTGAAATGGGGTGTTAAATTGCGACTTACTTGGGTCGATGGCTAAATTGGTTAACGTGGTTGTAGGAGGGGGTGTGAAATGAGTGAACACGTACACACGTATGCGAAAGGGCGGCGCTGGTCGAAGGGACGTCGATCATTGTGTTTGTGGATTCGTTGGAATTCATTTCACCGCGACCTTGGACGTCGACGCGTCGTACAAACCAACCGACGAGCGGCAACTGAGCGAGCGAGCGCCGACCTTGAGTATATATACAGCGCGACGGCGCATGCACTGTCAGCTGTCGAATGTTCGAGAAGGGGGAGAAGCGCAACGGCGCATGCGCGCGCGTCAGCTGCCGATGTTCTCGAAGCGCGACGGCGCATGCGCGCGCATCAGCTGCCGATGTTCTCGAAGCGTGACGGTGCATGCGCGCTACATTATACAGCTAGCGAATGTTCGTGAAGAGAAGCGCACGCGGTGTGTAGAGGAGGAAGGGTGCACAGATGGTGGATGAGTGAAGCGCGCGCGGTGTGTAGAGGAGGAAGGGATGCACCGATGTTGGAAGAAGGAAGAGGAAGCTTGCGGACGGCGCCGCAGTACAAGCCTCGAGTATTAGATGCTCCGCATCTAAAAGTGGCTGATTCTCTGTACAGGAATTAGTATGACACGAAAGTGAAACGTGTTTTCACAGAGGTAGTCGAGCGTTTATTGTGCAACGTTTCAGCAACAGCAACGAATTGCAAGGTCACGTTAAAGATCGGCAAGCAGCTATCAGAAAACACGCACAAAGTGCGTGCTTTCTGATACACAGGAGAAGCGCAGACTAACAACTGCCACAATTCTTCCTCCGTGGTGTGTCAGGAGTGCGCTCCTTTCGTAACGTAGCCGTGGCAGCTGCGTCCTCCCTCGAGTTACAAGTCTTATAAGCGCGCGCGCTGGAGAAACCACGGGTGGCGCTTCGTGTAGGCGGCAACCTTGAGAGCACGTCGCACGCGAGACCATCAAGACCATCATTTCATTTTGCCACTGATGGCGCAAACGCGCTCAAGTTTGAAGCTCTAAAGACGGCCAAACGGTGTGTTGTGTATATAAATGGCTTGCTGTTAGCATACCAGACAACGTACGCTATAAGGCGTAGTGGTTAGCGCCGCACGCTGAGATTCAATTAGTTGCTGGTTCGATAGCGCGCGAGATATGTTTGCCTTCCTATATTTTATTAGCAATCTATTAGTATATATCTTTCAACGTCACTTCCGAGACGGAAGCACGTTAGCGGAGCTATTGTGTACCCCGACATAAAACACTTTCGTGTTCAAAGAAAGCAAGAAAGTGAGAAAAGGAGTCGTTTACTCATTCACCTAGACGGACTCGAAGACGAACGCCAACTTATCCTTCTTATCAGGCGATGGGGTCATCCTGCTACGCCACCCCTCGAAAGCTCTCTATTCTTCACGTGGCCTTACGTTGACTCGAAAACCAAAGGCACCTCGCCTGTTTTTGTATTGCCTCCGTGATCGGACCACCTTTGACCAAGTTATCACGCGATATGATGACGTCGTCATGTGACGGTGCACGTAACATCTCGTCATAATGACGTCTTATAACATCGGCGATCTCTGACGTCCTCTCATGAGGGTGATCGAATCACGCGTCTCCGACGCCGCGAGGCTCCAGACGCCGCCAACGCGGGACGCTGACGATCCAATATCGAGCTTGATCGTGTTTATCACTGGCATAGGTCGGTGAACTCAGTGATGGGTTCACTGACTGAGCCTGATTGATTGATTGATTGATATGTGGGGTTTAACGTCCGAAAATCACCATATGATTATGAGAGACGCCGTAATGAAGGGCTCCGGAAATTTCGACCTCCTGGGGTTCTATAACGTGCACCCAAATCTAAGCAAACCAGCCTACAACATTTCCGCCTCCATCGGAAATGCAGCCGCCGCAGCCGTGATTCGATCCCGCGACCTGCGGGTCAGCAGCCGAGTACCTTAGCCAATAGACCACCGCGGCGGGGCGACTGACTGAGACTGACCCATAGTCAGATCAACCCGAAAGTTCAGGTTAATAATATTTTGGTGTGCTTGAGTCCGAGAGGGACCAATCGAGAAAAGTTTCAGTGAGTGCGGTTGAGGAAAACTTTGATTAGTTTGAGACCGAGTGAGCCCTAAGAGTAAATAACATACGTATACTACATGAGTGATTCCGAGTGAGCTCCACGTTGTTTTGCCGACCTCTCGTCCTATCTACTCGACTAGTGCATTAATATCCCCGTAGTGCTGGCTCACGTTTATATTGCTTATGTCTACTCACACGTGAATGCAGTATAGCGTTCATACGCCATCTCAATACGACAACATCAGTTGAACAGATGCGTTAGTTACAGAAAGGCGGAGGTTTCTTGACCCCCCCCCCCCCTTCTTTTTTACTAGAATATCTTGTAAAACACATATCACATGACTCAACCCTTCTATAACAATGTTCTTTGTGAATTTTAAACCACTGCTATCTCGTAAGAAAATATATGAGATCAAAAGTGCCAAGTAACCGATTATGCGACATATTGGTGTTAGAAAACGCTAGGCCTGCGCGGAAGGTGCAACACAGTCATAGCATAGGCTAGAAGATTAGAGCCTTTTCTAAACGCTCATTGGGTAACTTCTGCAAGCACACTTGCTGGGTACCCACTACGGCATTAATTATAATCAATTCTGGGTAGGAGACCAGCATTCGTTATGCTATATTTTGTCATTCTTCTGAGAAGCCTTGTATCTGCTAAACACTTGCAAGGGATTTGGTACCAATTGTTCATGCAGTGGATGACGACGGTGAGGAATCATGCCTGAAGTGGTTATGCACCACAATTAATAGGTGATCAAAACAAGCTTTTGTAATGGGTAGAAGCATTGGACAACCCCCTCGTTACGCTCTTCGCATTGTGTGGCACCTCGTTGTTCTTTTGCTGTCCTAAAGCGCCTGATTACTTATAATAACGCGATTCCTTTCCCGACATCAAGCCTGCCTAAGGCAAGTTTGCGAAGAAGTCTCAAGCACCGGCATGACTCAGTCGTAGAATACTGGCCTCGCACGTAGCGTACCCTGGTTCCAGCCCCACTTTGTCCTTGGTACTAAATTTTCTTTTCTCATTTCGCGATAGTGGCTGAGGACACCGGCGGCGGCGGCGGATAGTCACGGCGCCTGACGAGACGCGAGTTTTGATCTCATAATAGCTTTCGCTGAGAAAACACTTACACCTCAGACGAAACAGCTATCAGTCCACAAACGGACTTATGAGTCGACTGACTCAGACTCTGTTATAGCCGTGATTCTGAGTGAGTCGAAGTAATACATTAGTAAGCGTGAGTACGAGTGAGCACTAAGGGCGAGGCATGTTTCATGAGTCTAAGTGAGCCCAAAGTTTTTTTTGCCGACCTATGGAGGCATCTAAATCTTTCAGCCTAATAAATATGGCTTCGGTTCGGAGTCCACCTCAACATGTCTCTTCGCTTCAGTTCAGGTCAACATTGAATAGATGGATGGATGGTTGAACTTTATTGAAAGTCCTAAGACGTCAGGGCAACATAAATTTAAAGCGGTTCGCAAACCGACTTGCAGCACTGAGCATGTCTATGAACCGCTTCGTCATTGTGACAAAATGTACCGCGTGCATGGCCCATCTGCAAGTTTTGCCAGGAGGCGGATCAAGAAGCCAGTCAATTATTTGCCTCGTTTAGAGAAACAGCCACAGCTAGCTGTTTATGTAAAAATTTTAGTATAATTCAACAGTATTAGCTATTGCGGGAGTAGACGCAAACTCGATCATCTTACTAGCACGGCGTTTCTCATCACACTGAGAACGGCTGAAAGAAAAGAGATTCAGAGGAATTCTTGTAAAGAAACAATTTCATTCTGGGTCAAACAGACATGTTATAGAAAAGCTAGGGTCGAATATCGATTGAAGCAAGGTCACATAAGTCTCGCGGAAACGGTTCGAGACCTCATGAATCATACCTCATAAGATGCTCAATGCGTGATCGCACTCACATTAATTTGAAAAAAGGTGAGCAGTACACCATAGATGCATCTCTGAAACAGAACAGTCTTATTCAATCAAAGAAAGCCAAATGATGCCTCCTTTCGAAAAAGTGCAAACGTAGTGTTATAAATACTTATCGACACCCCGCATTATTTATAGGCTGGCATTTAAGCAACTGTTTTCTTATTTTGCAATTTTGTCAATTTTCTGCTCAGTCTGCGTGCAATTATAAGCACAAAACAGTAACAGGGCTAAAAAAAACTACGAAATGATTTGTGAGTACCAGCCGACTTTCTTCCTCAGACGAACAAAAGGCTCAAAACCTATTAAAAATAAGAAACAAGAGACAACGGTAAGTTTGCTTTAAGAATACGGACCATAGATCAATGCTCATCAGAGTGGAATTAACCGGCTTGTATACAGATTTAATTGTCTATATTCTGCGTAAACTTTCAGAGTCCTACAATAATAAGTACCCTTGCGTGTAAATGACGCCGTCCTTGCCGGATTTTTGTTTTTAAGTAAGGCTTATTGTTTTGCAGAATCCATGTTTCACGTCAAGAAAAATTATCCAAGTCACCAAGAGGCTCCGGAAGCGGGGAGGAAATGGCAGTGGGGGCCGTCGCCCCCATAGGTTAGAAACCCGAAAGGGCGTGCCCCCCCCCCCCCCCCCGCCTACTAGCAGCTGCTACGACTCCTCCCTTCTACCTCCTTTTCATTCCTTAGCAATAACAGATTGACATTAACGCACGCCCCCCCCCCCAATATATATATATATATATATATATATATATATATATATATATATATATATATATATGCCCCACTGCAGTGGTCTAGTCGCTAAGGTACTCGGCTGCTGGCCCGCAAACCGCGGGATCAAATCCCTGTTGCGGCGGCTGCATTTCTGATGGAGGCGGAAATGTTGTAGGCCCGTGTGCTCAGATTTTTTTTGGTGCACGTTAAAGAACCCCAGGTAGTCGAAATATCCGGAGGCCTCCACTACGGCGTCTCTCATAATCATATGGTGGTTTTGGGACGTTAAACTCCACATATCAATCAATCAATCAATTATATATAAATATATATATATATATATATATATATATATATATATGTGTGTGTGTGTGTGTGTGTGTGTGTGTGTGTGTGTGTGTGTGTGTGTGTGTGTGTGTGTGTGTGACGTAGGAAGGCAGTGACTGATGGTAGAGGCAGAGAAGGAAGAAGTGCTTAAGGAATAAACATGGCGTATGAGCCAGGCCACGTCTGCCAGTCATCATAGCGTCACACGAGTCGATAGGGTGAAGACCTAACCACCGCTCATCAACCTCACATCCTTTACGAAGCCACCGGCAGCACGCCTCAACTGAATATCGACCACAGAAGAGGTGACCTCAGACGCATGCAGTTACCGGCATCATGACATAACCATCGACTGACCTTCCCATCTCCAAGTAAACCGGAGCAGCGATCGATGGACCTGTACAGGACTGGTTCCACCTGTACGAGCTCCACGCTACCGCTGCATTGTGGTCGAAACGGGAGATGGTTACGGACATCAGCGACTACGTGACCGGTGAGGCATTCAAATTTTACCTTGCCACATCTTCGACAACGATGAATCATGGCAGAAGATCAAAGAAGAGATGGTCACCCGTTCTAACGACTACAATAAAGATTTCCTTATTACCAATAATGTGGAGACAATCCCACTCAGCCGCAACAGTTCACGCTCTTTCCTTAAAGACATATATTTCCATCAGGTTTCTCTCCTGCACGAAAATCAGCATTTTCAAAATCATTGCTCCAACGTATGACACGAGACGTTGCTCACCCTACTGCTGCCCAGCTTGCTTCGTCTCGCATACATGATCTACCACCTGGCTTTCTACCACGCAGCTCTTCTAAGGCCCCTAATGATCGCTATTCGTGTCATAAGGACACTTTGTTCACGGTACACCAGTAGACGCACGGGGAAAATACCGAACAATCCCATGACGACTCAAAGAGAGAAAATCGATCTTCACGCATTGGAGCAGCCTACTTCCCATCTCGCACACTTGGACCACCTCCTGGTTTCTCATCACTTGGCTCTTTTGTCGCTCAAAACGCTCACCTCACGTCTCACACGCCCACTACGGTCGGGATTGAGCTGCGAAACTCAGAAGGTACTAAGCCATGCCCTGCAGATGCATGCGTCAGAACAGCTCAGCTCGTTAGCTGCACAGAAAGACGGGCATGCAGAACTGAAATCTGAACAAACCACACCTGTTGTGGTGTCACCGTTCAGAGCGCAGCGACATGAAAGTACCAACACTGGAGGCTCGGAACCATCAACTCTGACAGGTTGCCAGGTGCCAGAAGCCTACGTAATGAATGCTGTCGCAGACGCCTCTGATGTTATTCCAGTTAAATCCGTCTTACCAACTTTGTTGCCTGAAAAGCGTTGCAACAGCTACCAACTGGACACTACGTCAAGTTGCCAAAACAAGCATTGTTCTGTTCCAGAAGGGCTGCCATTTTAACACTTTCCGCAACATAAGCAAGGCCAGCAGAATAAAATCGATCGGGCTAAGCGCCATGTTATTCAACACGGACAGCTTCAGACGTCGGAAGAACACACACGGCTTAAAGAAAGACCTTTACAAACGAGTCTACCAAAGCGACGACTCGAGAGAAAGAAGACATCAAATTCAAGGCATTTTCCCGAAAATAAACATCACACTAGTTTTCTCCAGCAGAGGTCAAGACGGAGCCTACAATCACAGCAATTGAAACAACTGGGGACAAAACGACACAAGCGGCGTAAAACCACATCCTGTTTCCCGGAAACGCAAGGACATCACCCGGTCAGCCAACGAATACGCAAACTGGTAGTGCCCCGTGCGTACCATTCAGGACAAAGAACCCGATGTCTACGAAACTCGAGATATGAGTGTTCCACGGCGTTCTACCCTTCTTCATTCCTCGCAAGAACTGCTGTATCATCCCCGATTTCCACGTTGAAGCTCTGCTTGTGTTGTCCTGAAAACAACAGCCAGCCTCGCCTACCGGAGCTTGACTAGATATCACCGGATTGCAACTCTCTCCTGTGAATTTTTGTACCAGTTCATGTAACTCTCATGTGGCGTGGAACTACTGAATTTCTGACATTTTTTTTCTATTATGAGAGACCATTTGTTCATGCTTTCTAGTTTGTAACTCGCGCATTCTTTTGGGGGGAGGAGTAATCCTGTGACGTAGAAAAGCAGTGGCTGATGGTAGAAACATAGAAGGAAACAGTGCTTAAGGAATAAACATGGCATATGAGCCGGGCCACGTCTGCCATTCATCATAGCGTCACGTATATATGTATATATACTTCCGGAGCCCCTGAAGTCACGGTGGTAAGCTGTCAGCAGTACAGCCTGCGCGGAAGCCCGGAAACGGAAGCATAATCGAACTGACCATCATCATGACAGGTTCCTACAGCATGGATGGTTTTCCAAGCTGTCGAATGAAACTATCTTGCCCAATGTGATCTAATAACATACTTGAAAACTTAGTGACTTCATAGAATGCCTTCTTTACTGTGTTCAATTGCGGTTACTTTTCACTTGTACTCTGTCAGTCAATCTATGCTCGACCAATTGTTTTGTTGCCCGCATGCTTGAGGGGCCACCCAGCTGCAGGTTTAAGGAAAAGCCGAGCTAGTGAATCGCCTCTCTCATGTTTGCGTTAATCGAGGCTGCCACTTCATTCTTGTACCCTTTGTGAATCCGTGATTGAGTGAAGAATCAAACCTTTGATTCCTCAGCCTTCGAACCCTGCTGCTCAATGAGCTGTAGCGACTAGACCATGACCACACACATGCTGATTCATTTCTCATGGAGGCTTTTAAGGAGAGGCCATGTGCTCAAAATGAATGACGCATAAAGCCACTTTTGCCCTTCGAGGTCCTGTAAAGCTACTTTCGTTCAACGCCGCTTCAAATTCTGCACCGACATGGGACCTCATAAAAAAAAAAACCGACCGAACAACATAAAATTGCACAAAAGAGCCTAGAAGAGCAAGAACGGCTTCGATATGCTTCGTAAGAAAACTTCACTGCATGCAGATTCTAGAAGGGCAGGTTGGATCTTCTGCCATATCTTCCTGCCAACGCCAACAATAATGTCGACCACCCTGCAATCCCTACCGGTGTATTCTTTTCTCTTTATATTACGCTTAGGAATTTTTTTTAATTGTGCCACTCTCTTCGTTGCTTCGACACGCGTTTCACTAAGTTCATATTTGTTTCGTGGGGAAGCCGCGCGAGCACGGACCGCCGACCGAGACGTCGGGATGGTCAAGTCAGAACTTCGCGAATTGGATCTTCTCTTCCCTTCCTTCTAACGTACCCCTTTCTCCTTCCATGTACATACGCTGCTGGCCGTGGCAACGTCACTCATAAAGAGAGAAAGCTAAAGACCCGCTAGCCACGCTTCGGGAACGAATCCATCTCCAGGCATGTCTTCGCAGTGACCAGGGACAAGCCGAAGTTGGCAAAGAAAAAAATATAATAACGATTGCTACAAATGAATCAACAAAACGTGAGAGGATACGAAGAAAGGAAAAAAAAAAAGTCGCGCTCGTCTCCTCCGAGTCATGCGTGCGCACCACAGCGCAAGAGCAGCCGACAGAGGCCCCGAACGAGCAGCAGTAACACGAACCGAGGATGGACCACTGCCGCCGAAATCCCATCAGGACGCCTGAGCCGGCAGAAAACGGCGAATGGTTTTTGCGGCTCCCGTGGGCTTCGGTCGGAGCAGCCCTGCACACGCGAACGGACAGACCGACTCGGCGGCCACCCTTCCGCCTCCTTGCGCACGCTGGGCCGAAGCACAGTGTTTAACCAGCGGCAGACCCACTCGCTCCCGTTTCCAGGCGTCGCTTAGTTCATACCGCTGTCCCTCTAACGTGACCACGCTCCTTCTTCGTTGCTGCCTCCGAAGCCCTCATCAGCGCGCTGCTTCTGCGTCGCAACAGTGCGGGAGCCAGCACGATGAAAGGGAGCGCAGCTGTTGAACCAGCTGCGGCGATCAACTCGGACGCGCGGTCACTCACTCATTGGCACGCGCCGCGGAGACCGATTGCAGTGCGGCGGCGCCACTCGCTCGAAGCAATAAGGTCGGCTTTATGACGAGAACGACCCGCGCCAAATGAATTGCCGGAAACCGGAGCGTGGCCGTCGTTAACACGCGGACATCGCGCCGGCGAAATGAATGCGTCTCGAAGGTGGAAAGAGGGGCTGCTGCGGAAACGACGTCCACAAGCTGCTCGAGCGCATATATATGAGAGAGAGAGGGAGTGGTACTACAGAACATCATGGACAGTGCAAAGAGCAGAACCGCATCTGGTCGTTCATTATCACGAAGAGCTTACGGAGAGGAACTTAAAGCTAGTACTTTGCTAGTGCTGTTTTATAAGTCAGCTCAGACCACGACATCTGTAAAGAAAGGTAGGATGAAGTAAGAAAAACAAGGACTATTGCAATTGAGCTGTCCGTACGAGTGACTCGTCAAACCATACGTATCAGTCCATCCGTTCGCGCACAGACACCTCCCCCCCCCCGAAGCTCCAAAAGTACACTGTATAAGTGAAAGCTGTAGCCCAAGCTTAGCCTTTTACCGCGTTGGAGACGCAGTTGATTCAAAAGTAAATAGACATGTGAACAGCACAAGCGGTCTGCTACATATGAATCTGCTCTCCCCCTTCGTGCGCGCTTCATCACAGGCTGCTCATTACGCTTTTCATTTCAATAAGTTAATGACCTGACCTGCTCAGCGCAGGGCACTCGCCAAGCGACTACCTGCGGCTTACACAGTCGTCGCATAGCCGGGTCAACTCACAGCGAGTCACCACCAGTGGTCGGCACAATGCTCCGGTCAGTGCCGGGCGTGGCAGAGCGTTTTTTCACGCAGCAGCAGGTGCCATTGAGGGCGAGCGAGCAGAGGTCTACTTACGCCGCAGTGCGACACGCAGAGATAAATGGGTTGCGGCGTCCCTGAATAGAAGTGGTAGACGGGGTGTTGTATGCGCCTCTTCACGTACAGGCAGGAACTGGCGCGTGCACGCACCGACAGTAAAAGACACACACGCACGTCGATAGAAAGCGAGAGCCGATGCGCGTGTGCGCACGAACGGTTGTACCGCTGTGGCGAGCGTGTCCCCCAAACGCCGCTAAACAAGGCATCCGATTCAGTGCACCGACTTCATTAGAGCGGGAAACAAAGCGAACGCTCTCTTTTCGTGAATCCCGCATCCCGGACAAGCTGTAACTTATTTCCCTTAGCGCCCGCTGATTCACTTTCGCGACCAGTGCAGTGCGGATTCGGCATTACTTCCGGCACAGGGCACAAAAATAGAAATAAAACAAAGTTGGCCGCTACATTACAGACGCACACACTATAGGCTGCTTAAGCACCCATTTAATAACGCGGGGGCGCCCCGCGGGCGTGGCTCGCTCGGCGGGGAGGCTGCGCCGAAGAATGACCGAAAAAATAAGAGAGAGAGATGCAGCCACGAGATCGGACGCGCAGGCCAACAGCAAATTCTTTATAACCAGACTTTTGGTATAAAGATGAAAAGACAACACATTTGCGCCGATAGAAACGACCAAACAATAAATATACCGAAACAAAGACGCGTGGAAATAAAGAGGGATGGGGGGAAGAAGAAACGACGTACTGCCGAAAAGGAGTGAAATAAAAGGTGAGCGTTGGCGGGTGCTCCTTCTCCCTTCGTGCCTCTTTTACGCCCGGCCGAGTCGAGAAATAATCGTTTTCCCGGGGATTATATAGGTGGGTTCACGTGCGCGCACTCCTTTCCCGAATTCGGGGCCCCATATACATATACCACCCAGTAAACGATTTGGCCAGTCGATTCCCTCATTTTTTTCTTTCTTGCCTATCCCTTAATACCTCATGCCATCGCCCTGGGCTCGCCACGTATACTCGCCAGCGAATACAGAAGCGCCGAACGTGCATATCGCCAACGCACGGCGTATATAGTAAAGAAGCCCCATTCTGCGGTTATGCTCGCTGAGGAACAAGTTTTCACGGGAATTTGGCTCCGATTCTCCATGGAGCGGTAATAGCTGCGCACGAAGGCTGGCCGAGAGAGGTTTGCAGATTCGTGCAGCGTCAGCTCGCGCCGGCAGTACGGATCGCAGTTAATGAGGCGGTAATCACGTGCCACTAGGTTGTCTTCTTTTTCTTTTGCCGCATTTTCGGGGGCCCGTACGCAACCTGTATCACGGACTCGTAAGCGAGTATTGCAAAGACCGTGAATACGACTGCCGGAGAGTTTGTGCATTACGAAATCGGATGAGGGGACATCGCGGTCGAGTCACAGATATTGTTGCTTCATTTTTATTGCGATAGCAATTATATGGGCACTCTCAGCTAGATTTCACCGCCGGCGTCGGCGGCGACGTCGGCATCGATGCCATGTCCCGTATATGTATACATATCTATATATATGAAAACGTAAGAAAGAAAAAAAAATCGCAGAAAACAAATTCCCGCACGCGGAATCGAAGGTGGGACACCTCCGCGTCGTGAATGCGAGACATTAATCACTAAGCCACCGAAAGGTACCTCCTACAACGTTCAAACGCCAAGCTATTCATAAATACCACTTACCGCTGTTGGCGGGCATCTCGGAGGGGAACTATCGTGTTTTCGGCATTATCAGCGAGATAGCGCAGTGAGCGCGCGGCGGCTCTCATCTCTCACGCGTACATTGGCCCACGTGGAGAATAAGAAGAGTGTATGCTCGACTCCACGCTCTTATCTTGCAACGGGGAAAATCGTACGTCTCCGCTAGCCTTTGGGTTTTGTCGGCACGCTTTTGTTGTAGTTACAGGGCGCACAAAGGTCCCTGCAATCATCGCACAGCCTCCCTTTGCGAAAAAAGCGCGCTTTTCAGACACAACCAAGTAACAACTGAGAAGCTTATTCGCGTTAATCTGTACCTGTGAGTACGTATCGTGCGTCCTTTGTGCGTGAGAAACGCGGGGAACGTTTTGATTTGCTTTCTATTCTGCGCGTGACCTTTATATTTGTTGGAATCGCTTTCATTGCTTCGCCTTTGCAGCAAAGCTGTGGCTTTTTTACCAAACGTAGCACTTAGTGAGTAGAACTCAATTTCGTGTATGTATTGTAATCTTCATAGAGTGTACATAGAGTTGATACTGTATTGTAACGTACAATTCAAGCAGCTTCCCTATCAGAAAAACTGCCATGATGGATACTGGAAACCAAGTTAGGCGTAGTGGAAATAATAGTGGGTATAGTAGAAATTATGGTGGATATGCAGAGACGTAGTGAAAATTAGGGTGTATATGGCGGGACATACAGGGTGGAATGGTGTACAGAAGATAGGTAAAGTGGAAACGATGGTGGAAAGTAGCGGTTAGATAGTGGGACATCATGGGATGCTCTGCCCACCATTGCGATAATGCTGGGAAGGACTGAGCAGATGATGGGTGGTGCTTACTTATTTATTTCACCCTTAGGGTACACAGTACATTTCAGCATGGCGCACCGTGTGGCCCACGGTGCATGGCGCACCGCGGGCCACACGGTGCGCCATGCTGAGAAGCTCAGCCCACTATCGCGATAATGCTAGAAAGTAGTAAGCAGACGATGGGTGGGCTTATAACGACGGGCAATGTATATAGTGTACGAGGCTGAGATTTGCGCACTACATGTGCTACCACCATGATTTCCACCAAAGGTTTGGCCTACCCACTGAGCGCGTATAATTGTGTTATCCGCGCTTCTGGGTTTGAGAATGCAGAATTTCGACGAGTAGGAATGACAACAAAGCACTGCTGCGGCATCAATTAACCAAAATTACGCATTTTTGAATGTGTACGGTGTCCGTGCAAGAAGCGACAAACGTCGACGCGACGCGATTCCAGCACTTTATGAGAAGGTAAGTCTCCTCTCACCAACAGCCGCCGGTCGTACTCGCCGGCCCTTCTCTGGCTCTTATGCGAGAACACAGACTTGGCATTTCATATGCTTGCTGAACCAATATGATAGCATAATGTTTCTGGCGTCCTGCATTTGTTTCGGTCAAGCCGTTATGTAGTTGTTGCTATTTATACAGCTACAGTAGTGCGCTGGCACGACTGCACTCAACGTTGCGCAAAAAGCATCGCATTAATCAATCACTTGTGTGAGCGTATCTATATCACTTGAGCCTAGAGGCCTCATAAAGCCTGAGCAGATGTCGCCCTTTGGAATGAGCTTGAAACGGATGATAAACTTGATAGCAATCACCGGTAAACTATACCTATTCCCTAGTCCACTTGGTTTTTTTCTTTTGGTTGTGAATTGTAACAAAAAAACATAGCACTGGTGCCATAATCGCAGTGGTAATCGTTACAGGCAGCAGTTGTTTATGTTTATCAAATGTGAAATTTTTAGGAGCACGTGAGAATCTCGTATATGTCGAGTACGCGACAAACAAAATTAAAGTTGAACGGAAAGTTCATATGTCAACTAGCTATTTAGGAGCTAACTTCCGTCGTGTCGGCATGACGTTAGTGTCTTCGATTGGGAAGCCGCAGGTTACACGTTCGAATCTATGATGGCCTGTTTTTTTACGGGTGCCTTTTATGTAATTTTTATACAATTATTTTTTTTTGTGGCTGCTCGTCACGGTGATTCTGACGTTATTTCGCGCTCAAGCGTTGCCCGCATTGCACCATCTACCATATCCCACCATACACCATGCGCCAAGGTGGACGTTATTCTTGCATTCATCCATCACATTAATCCACTATAATGGTGGGGGGTGGTTTACACCATGCCCACTATTTGTTTTTGTTTTTTCAGTAGGGTTAGGCAAAACTATTTATTATGGGAGTAGGAAAATTGTCCAAGGGTCGCTTTTCTGCATTCTAAAATAGTGAAGCCGAGAGACCATTAGGCCAAAGAAAGCATAGGCAACATTACTTGTTGTTTCACAACTGCATTACATTGATTTATGCTCAAATTAAAAAAAATAAAATGGGCACCGAATTCAAGTGTTGTGAGTTCTCAATACACCGACGGTTCTGAATACTTTAATTTCATGCAATCTGATACTCCTTACAGTACAGTTGGAAAACCACAACAAATAATGTTCTCCTATGCTTGAGTTGGCTCAACTGTAAGTCGGTTTTAATAGTTGTCTATAATATTTTATTAGGCGCCAACAATAGTCTCAAAAGTGAACAAAAGATGCTCGCAGCGTTCCTCGCACGAGACCGGGAAGAATCAATCCCAGCAAAGTCGCCGAGCGTCGCGTCACTTCTTCACTGCATCGCAAAACTGAGAAGACTCGTGCCATCAACTTTTATAGAACCTGTTCCGTTGCCAAACTCTTCACCTCCGCCATACACTGAAAGCGGCGCAAAACATACTCTCGTTCTATGTCTGAGCGAACTGAGCGCATGCAGCTGCTGTTCGAACAAATATCAAATAGCTTGAAAACGCAACGACAAGAACGACTAGTTTTTAGGGGCGAAGCTCCTTAAGGCGTCACCCGATCATCATCTGTAGTAATCCTCTAAGTGGCTATTAAAAGAGAGAAAAGAAGAGAAAAGTGAGCCCCGTTATTGTCTGCTTCATGAGCGACACCGCCACAGTAGCTCACAAGGGATGGGGGTGAGGAGGGATAAAAAGGATAGGAGTAAAGATGTGGGAAAGCCGAAGAAGGAGAAGAGAAGAAGAGACGTGTGGTGGTAAGCCACAGCGAGCGAGGACAAACCGAGGGGATAGAAGAGATAGGAAAGATAGAGCACGGTCACTGGAGTCCGAGGACGGGGCGCACCTGCGAGAGCTCCTTTCGGCGTCAGTAGATGGCGTAGAACAAGTCCAGTAAATCAGAGCTGCACTGTCGTCGGAGGTGGAAGGTCGTCGGCGGCAGGAGATGACGTAGGGCGAGTCCAGTCGGCCAGAGCCACGCTGACGCGGGAGATCGCAAGCGCGCGGAGCGCGCGAGCGCACGACCGGTCGGCCCGAAATCCAGCAAGCGAGTCATCAGTAGTAATCCTCTGTAGTCACCTGATCATCCTCTATCGGGTATGTGCCACAGGGGAGTGTAGTTCTTGAAAAATCCACTGGATGGCGGTACTCGTTTATAATATATATATATATATATATATATATATATATATATATATATATATATATATATATATATATATATATATATTTGATGAGTCATTGATGACAAGATGCGAGATGGTGGTACTTGGAGTGTTCAACAGACAGACAGACAGACAGATAGATAGATAGATAGATAGATAGATAGATAGATAGATAGATAGATAGATAGATAGATAGATAGATAGACAAACACAGACAGACAGACAGACGGACGGGCGGACAGATGGATAGACAGACAGACAGACAGACAGACAGACAGATAGATAGATAGACAGACAGACAGACAGACACAGACAGACAGACACAGACAGACAGACAGACAGACAGACAGACAGACAGACAGACAGACAGACAGATAGATAGATAGATAGATAGATAGACAGACAGACAGATAGATAGATAGAGAGATAGATAGATAAATAGATAGATAGATAGATAGTAGATAGATAGATAGATAGAGAGATAGATAGATAGATAGATAGAGAGATAGATAGATAGATAGATAAATAGACAGATAGATAGATAGACAGACAGACAGACAGACAGACAGACAGACAGACAGCCGCAAGGACGGACGCATGGACGGACGCGCGTTCGGACGACCGGAAGCAATCACAAACAGAGGGACGGGAAAGCATGCATGGACTGACGAGCGCTTCGTCCCACTCATCATCACGCAATCCGTGGATATGCTGTGATTTTTGCTATTTAGGGGATCATGAAGGTTTAATACATTGGCAGGAATGTCTGAAAGCACGTTGTGTGGTGTTCCATGTTGCGCAAACTACAGCAGGCACCCGGTGATCCGAGGATACTGCGGCTATCATCAAGTTCAGCGCGACAGGCATTAGGTTTGTTCATTGTTTAATCGACCAGCTATGACGACAGTTTTTGTCAGCTAACGGGCAAGTCTCCAAAGGTTCTGTGAAAAAAAAAACGTAACGGCAGAATTTCGTTGGCACCACGCAAGTGTTGCAGTGGGATCTGCTCACAGCCTTCGCATTACCCTTGATAGTTTGTGTTAACTGCTGAAAAAAACAACAACTAGGAAACAACGTTTACCCTTGTCAGGCAAATCGACTATGCGGCACAGCACATTAGCAGAAATCAACCATCGTAGAGAGAGAAAGAGAGAAGCAATGTAGGAAAGGTAGGGAGGTTAACGAGACTATGCGTCCAGTTTGCTACCCTACCTATGGGGAGGGGGAGAGGGGAGTAAAAGAGAAAGAGAAGGATAGACACATGTCACATCACACACACAATGCCGAGTTTCACAGGCAGTCCCTCAATGAAGTTGCTGACAAGTATCTCAGGAGGGCTCGTGTGGCTTTCTGCGCTAATGTGCTGCGCGACCAGGCTCCCAAGATCTTTGCTTCATTAAATGACCGGTCATCGAGTCTATTCAAGGCACACTGGAGAGTCCGGCGATCTTCATCAAATTGGGCACAGTGGCACAAGAGATGTTCAATAGTCTCTATACAGTTGCAGCTTTCACACATGGATGAATCCGCCATGCCAATGCGATGGCTGAATGACTTAGTAAACGCTACCCCAGTCCACAGCAGGCACAGCATTGTAGCGTCACGTCGAAAAATCTTGGATGGAAGTTGTTTTTGGAGTAATGGCTTAAGATTCTAAGGGCGATGATTGGAGTTAAATGGAGAATTCCAGTGGGCAAGCGTGGCATTATGCGCGATGTGACGAAGTTCTCGAGCTGCGTCTACTCTTGACAAGGGTATTAACAGTGTGGGCGCTCCATCGTGGGCACATCGGGCAGTGTCGTCGGCGAGGTGGTTACCACTGATGCCACAGTGCCCGGCAACCATTGTAAAACAATGTCGTGTCCTTGATCAGCAGCGCGATGACAAATTTCATTAATACGATACACCATCTGGTGGTAGTTTTCACGTCGTAGGCTTCGCACGCATTGAAGGGCTGCCTTAAAGTCGCAGAAAATGGCCCATCTACTAGAGGATTTTTGCGTAACAAACTCCACAGCGGCTCGAAGAGCAGCGAGCTCGGATCCCGTAGATGTCGTGACGTGTGATATCTTGAATTTGACGTTGATTGATCGAGATGGTATGACAAAAGCACCTGTCGAACTTCCTGACACCGAACCGTCCATGTAAACATGAATTCGGTTAGCATACGACAAATGCAAAAGGTCCAGTGAGATCTGCTTGAGGGCTGCAGATGACAGGCTTGCCTTTTTAGATATCCCCGGCACTTCAAGGTGCTCAGTCGGTCTTTTCATGCACCACTCTGGAGATAGTGGTATGGTTGCGGGCGAGAATCTCCACGAGATGGAATTCTGGTTAGCCGCAACAACTTTGGAAAACGCTGCCTTTGGTCTTTCTAGTGGCAAGCTAGCAAGGTGGTGGTTAGGCACTCTGGATATGTGACGGATAGGTGTCCGGAGTGTGTCGACAGTTATATATGTCGTGATCGGATGGTCTTTAGCAATACAAATTGTTGCTAACGTATTAGCGCACCGAGGTAGCCCGAAGCATGTGCGGAGGACTTGGCCTTGAATGCTTTGCAGGACCCTGATGTTAGTTTTTCCGGCGTTGGAAAGCACGGGCGTGCTATACCGCAAATATCCCAAGAAGAGCGCTCTGTACAGCTGAAGCATAGATGACACTGATGTGCCCCACGTTTTACCAGCGAGAAATCTCATCACATGTGTGATAGAGCTGAATCTCTTCTTCAAGTGCGAGATGTGAGCACTCCACGAGAGATCTCTGTCGATAATGACGCCCAGGAATCGGTGACGTCTCATATACGAAAGGTTCACGTTGTCGATAGAAACAGTAGAACAGATCATGGGCTTGCGGGTAAAAGGGACTAAAGCGCACTTCTCGGCGGAAATTGTGAGGCCTCGAGCATGGAGGTATACGTCGACGTTATTCTCGCTGCTTCACGGAGCCGTGCGCGTACCTGGAGTCGTGTCACTGCTGAAGCCCAGATACATATATCATCAGCGTATGTACAGATATTGACTGATCGAGGTAGACTTTGTACAAGGCCAATGATCGTGAGGTTAAACAGTGTAGGGCTGAGAACCCTGCCTTGTGGAACGCCACGAGCGGTGTAATGATCAACGGTGCGGCCTTCCGAAGTGAGCACGAAGAAGGATCTTCTCTGTAGGTAGCTCCGAATCCATCGAAACATTTCTCCACCGATTCCAATGTTCGCCATGGCATCTAGGATGGCATCGTGCGTTACGTTGTCGTATGCACCTTTCACATCGAGGAACATTGCAACCGAGATGCGCTTGAGGTATTTCTGTTGTTGTACAGAGGTTACGAGGTCGATGACATTATCAATAGAAGAGCGGCCTCTTCGAAAACCAGCCAAGGCCTTTGGGTATATAATATAGCGTTCAAGGTACCACTCGAGGCGTGTCAGAACCATTCTTTCCATTATTTGCCCCACGCAGCTGCATAGCGCAATGGGTCGATATGATGCCAGATCAAGAGGCGACTTTCCAGGTTTGAGGATTGGTACCAAGCGGCTGGATTTCCACCTTTCTGCGACGACGCCATCGTTCCATGACTGGTTGTAGCATTTTAGTAGCTGGTCTCGGCCGCGTCTTCCAAGATGGCATAAAGCAGTGTATGTAATACCGTCCGGCCCAGGGGACGATGAACGTCTGCAGGTGGCTAGAGCTGCATCCAGTTACTCGAGTGAGAAAGGCATATTCAGTTCAGAAACTCGCGCTACGGGAGCATCCGCAAGAACTTCTCCACTCATGGTAACCACATTACCCGCAATCCTCACGCAGAAATCTTCAGCAACGTCATTATGCAGGCGGCCTTGATAAAGAGCCAATGTGCTGAATGGACGATGTTGTGGAGTCGAGCCAAGGCCACGCACTGTCCCCCATATTTTTTTATTTATTCATTTATTTATTCATATTACCTGCAGCGCCAACAAGGCATTACAGCAGGGGGTATATGCAAATACATGAATACGATTCATCACATGGGGGAAAAAGATAAAAGAAAGAAAAAGAAAGAAAAGGAAAAAGAGAAATGACATGAGAATAAGTGGTACAAATCTGCACAATAGCGCGTCAAATGTACAAGCAGTGCCACAATGAAAAATTTACATGTGCGACAAAAACGTGTCAAACAGAGCATCAGATGTACAATTAACAATATTACCTGGTAGTTTATTCCATGCCCTAATGGAATGGGGAAAGAAAGAACCCTTGTACACATCAGTACGGCAATCAATTTCACGAATTTTCCATTCATGGTCGCGTCGCTTAGATACAAAGTGCGGGGTTATTAAGAAAATTTTAGGATCAAGACCAGTCTTATTGAAATAAATACGATATAGTAGTTCAAGTTTGTGATGCAACCGAAGTTTATTAGTGTTTCCCAGCCCAACTCTGATTTGAGTGATGTAATGCTAGTGCGAAAACTATAATTTTTAGTTACAAATCGGGAGGCGTGGTTCTGGACGCGTTCTAGCATATACGGGACATAAGCTTGCGAGGATCGAGTGAATTTCTTCCACCGTTGGTCCTTCAGCTTGTCCATTCGATGTTGGATTTTCTTTTGTAGACGTCGAGCTTCTCGGAGGTCATGAATCGAATTAGTGCACCTGTACCTCCTCTCCGCCCGCCTACGAATCGTTCGTAGTCGTTCAAGTTCTATATCAAATTCTGTACGCTTTGATGTGTATTTAAAGGCGCACGTAACCTCTTCCATCACATTTTTAATTACCTCCTCGAGGCCGCACGCGATATCATCGCGTGCCTCTTCCACCTATGCCTTGTACATTGTCCAATTTACTCTTCTGTTCGTTGATGAGGAGGAAGTTGCAAAACCTGTGACCTTCAGACATGTTGGAATATGATCACTGCCGTGAGTATCAATATCAGTGAACCATCGCACTTGTTGGGTGGATTGCGGTGACACCAATGCAAGATCCAAGCAACTGCTATATTCCGAACCACGCAAATACGTTGGACTGCCGTCATTCATAACTTTAGGTTCGTGGCGTGAGGTGAATTCAGCAAGTTTCCGGCCTCTGGAATCAATATTTGTGCTTCCCCAAAGCAAGTGATGAGCATTAAAATCATTAATAACAATTCGAGGTCCAGGTGTAGCGGTCAAGATGTCATGTAGTCTTTCACTATCGAACTGACCAGATGGTGAAATGTATGCGCCGATAAGTGTGAAGACTACCTTCTTCTTTGCAACGCGGAGGCATACGTATTGATTTCCGTTATGGGGTTGCACCAAATGTGGAATATAGGTTAAATCTGTGCGGATATATATAATTACTTTGCTGGGCTCACCACAAGTCGATGAAGTGAAGGCTTCGTAGCCAGAAAGCTTTATCGCTTTTGACAAGTTTGATTCAGATATTGCTAATATAGGAAATCAGTTTCGGAAAACGTAATGCCGAAAACATGAGATCCGTGATTTAAGCCCTATGGCATCCCACTGTAAAACTGTCCCACAACGTACTTCGTCTCGGAATGAAGGCAGTGAAAGAGCCATTTTGTCTATGCGAAGTTGCCAAGCACTGGACTCAGGGCATCCAATACTTGCACTGCACATCGTGCTGTAGGCGTGTTCGTGTTACCTATAAGCGTGCGAATGGCATTGATGAGAGACTTGATCATTGCCAAAATTTCTGGGTCACGCTCTGTCACCTCATCTTGGCGAGATGCAGAAAGTGGTGCTACCGGTAAACGTTCCAGTTTTTCTGCAGAGATTATCCTTGGAAGTGATGGCCATGCTCCTTCCAGAACCTCCTTTTCAGGGGCAGCATTCTCAGTGCACGTGTTCTTTCTGTCCGGCGGTGGTGGTGAAGCCGATTCAATGAAAGGAGGCTTTACAGATGACTTGATACCGTGTGCAGGCTTTCTAGATGAGCGTCGGCGACGAGAACGATGTCGCCTGACGACAGCAACCGCTTCTCGGTGAGTTGCACGGTTCCTCACCATTTTCTTCAAAACCAAAATCTCCTGCCTAATTTTCGGACACTTTTTTGATGTGGCGTCGTGGGGCCCTTGGCAATTGGGGCATTTATAGGAATTAGCCTTACAGTTGTCGGCAGAGTGTGGTGCACCACAACGAGAACATGTTGTAGGATTTCCACAAACGGCGCTCACATGACCAAATTTCTGACATTTTCGGCACTGAAGCGGCTTAGGGACAAATGGCCGTACAGCATGTCGGAAATGAACCACCTTAACATGCGTCGGCAGGCAATCACTCTTAAAGTCTATCTTCACACATCTCGACTTTCCTAGACGGCACACCTGTAGTATTTGGGGCCCATCATTAGCAGGCTTAATGGGAATCGGCAGATCTTCGTTCGAGATGGTCACATCGATGTCATATATGACGCCTGTGGTTGCCTGATTTCCTAGCGGAATGATAGTGTGAACATTCATGCCGCCAAGGACGGTAACTTTGCTCGGTGAATCTAACGCTGACGCTTGAGCGACGTCCACTGCTACAACATTTTTCCGGGCATTCACTCTGATATCCTTAATACTGTTCGGCATAAGTGCCTTGAGCTCTGAAGATACAGCTTGCCTGTTCAGTTGTCTCATGTTGATGGATGGTTGCGTAGGCAAGAATAGGACGGTGCACCTCGGCGGGCTTTGCGGGGCCCTCCCAGCAGATGCGTCCATGGATGCCTTGAGCATTCTCCGCTTTGCTTTCTGGCTCATGACGGTGACGTATTTGTCGTCAGAGCTGTCGACGCTCTCGTCAGTGTCAATGAGGGTAGCCTCGCTGTCACTGGGAAGGCAGTTTCGCTTCCTTGAGGCTGCCGGCGCTGTCGCCAGCAACTAGGGTGGGCGTGCAGATGAGTCCACTTCCATCGCCGCCGAAAAGAAAACTATGTTCCCCGTATAACTGCGAAATTAAGTGAAAAGTCTGAAGATGAACGGCAAACACTCAGCTACAGCTACTCTTAGTCTTCGTCTTCATCAACCATCGTAAACGCATGAATAAGTTCTGCATGTGCACACTTCGATAGCGATCGAGCCCAGTCGGAGCCGCATTTTTTCGCTGGCTCATACGCGCAAGTTGCGGAGAGGAGCCAAGAAAGGTTCGAACAAAGTATGTCGCTTATACTTAGGGTTAATATTTCGCAGCAGCTGATTCTTTCGCAGACTGCGGATACACTTTCAGTGCCTCAAGATGCGCGAGAAGTTCGGTCAGGTGTGAAATCGCGGTGACAGTGTCACATTTAGATGTCAATGCAACATGTCCATTCGGTGTGGGGTGTAATCGCGGCCGCGGCGGCTGCATGTAGATTGAGGAGAAATGCATGGTAGAGGCCCGTGCATTGTGCGATTCCAGTGCACGTTAAAGAACACCAGATGGTCGAAATTTAAGGAGCCCATCGCTACGGCGTCCATAATAATGATATCGTGGTTATGGGACGTAAAACAATAAATATATTGTTATTATAGTTTGTGTTAAGCGCCCAAGAAACGCCAAGAAGGCTAGCAAACATCGCTTAACGTTGTTGCGCAGGTGGACTTTGCGGCACAGCGCGTTCGCGGAAATCAACACTTGCAAGTGCATGACTGAGTTATGCATGTGCTCACTTCGATAGCGATCGAGCCCAATCAGGGCCGGATTTTTTCGCTGGCTCATATGCGCAAGTTCCCAAAGGAGCTCATTGAGGTTGAGAGGTTTAGCTGCGAGCAACGTATGCAGCTATTAAATTACAAACTTTTCACAGCTGCTTCTTTTCCTTCATATACTGGAACCCCAACGCGTACTCTTTCAAATCCTAGGCGCACATTCAGAGAGTCCACGCGCGCGAGCGGTTCAGGCAAGTGTGAACGCACAATAATAGTGAGGACACTGCTCCGTAACAGTTTTAAGAATAACGTGGTGATTTAACACACTTCAAACATTTTTCTTCGACCATACACCCTCGATCTGTATTCTTTTTTGCTGCTCCGAATATACGACGGGGGTTAGAAAAAAATACTGGCACGCTTTCCTGTACAATACTCGACTTCATTACCGCGAGCATTTTCGGAATTTTTCACATCGAAAACGTGGCTGTAATTTTTTACGGTGTCCTCGGCATTAAAATCCACATCGCAAACTTGCTATTTATCCTACCGCCTTTGTAGAGACGGGTAGTAGCCCGATTTCACGCACCACGGAGAGCCAAATCACGTGGAGCCTGTAGGTGTCCCGGGCACGTGTTATCGCAATAGCCGCTTGTGCATACAAGCACACAAGTCGGCATTGCGGAAGAGCAAAAATCCAGGTTACACAGAACACAGCAGCCCACGAAATCTCTTCAGTGTGAGCACTGCGAAACACGGACTTAGCGCAATCGCGACCCCGCACACTCGATCCGGCACACGTTGCTGGACTGCCTGAGGCCTGTTGCGACAACAGCTCTAATTTAGCCACCACTTGCAGAATTTTCAAACTAAACAAGTTCTATAAACGTTGCGTGCCATCACTTCATTTTTCTTGCTTCATAACCGCACCACTCTCTTAAAGAGCGCGCGAACCTGCGCGCGTAGTTTGAACATGATGTGTGTCTTGTGTTGACATACCACTACGCGAAGTTGCAGCAGATCACAGGCGCACCAATGTCATAAACATGGACCGCTGTCCTGAATAAAATGAATGCTTCTGTACCTTAGCGCAGACATCGGCAAAATATTTCACTTGTAGCAATACCGAAAGACGGTTGTAGCATTTTTAATCCGTGGCTAAAGGCATGAGAAGGTAATATAAAAGCGTCACGGGGTTCATTGTGATATTGCCGATAAAACAGCGTGCCTGTCTGCAATATTGAAAGGACAACGGACAGGGCTGTTAAACTTTGTCGCTGACGTTGCATAGCAAAAAGTTATTTTCAATTGTCTTGCGCATAACTGAACGAATCGTGGTGACTCACAGTCATATCGCTTATTTGTCATAAAGCGGGAACGTTTATGAGCAAAGAGGGTTGACCAAACTAAATGTCCCATAAACCTCCACAAGAAAGAAAGAAATGAAAAAAAAACAAAGAACGACAAACAAATAAATAAATTAATAAAGGAAAAAAAAACGCATAAAGCCAGATTCACAAGAGTGGCTTCACCTCAGTAGCACTAGTTATGCGGAAAAGACAGTGTCAATGGCTATGTTAGTTATATTTTTGTGCTCTGTGCTGAGTATATGTACGGTATTAACCAACTTTCGTTTGCTGCTGGTAAGGTTACCAAGGCTCCGTTAGCTGTGTTTTCGAAGCGGCTTGGTGTGGGCATGACTAGCGCTACGGTATACGTATTTGTACCGGCGCGTTACATATATATATATATATATATATATATATATATATATATATATATATATATATATATATATATATATATATATATATATATATATATATATATATATATATATATATATTGGAGGAGCGTTTGTCGCCGGATCCGGGAATAATAGGAGAATAAAAGGAGTTTGACTCACAAGTGAAAAGATTTTTTACTTGACGTTTCGACCGTGGGCCCGGCCTTCGTCAGAATGATTCTGACGAAGGCCGGGCCCACGGTCGAAACGTCAAGTAAAAAATCTTTTCACTTGTGAGTCAAACTCCTTTTATTCTCCTATATATATATATATATATGTATACATATTGTGGAATAAATGACAGCGCAGCGGGTTAAATAGGGACAGAAGAAGAGGACACACACAGCGCTGCTAAATTCCCGACTAAATTTAAGTCGAAAAGGAAGAACATATATAAAAAACAATTCATCAAAAGTGGGTCATGTGCTCATCCTTTACAGCAAAACATGACTAATGTTTTTTCTAACAGGTAGTGGTATTTTTTATCTAGTAGAGTGATAGATGGATGACTCTCACCAATAGTCCCTTGTATACAACCTAAAGGCCAACCTAATGACCAAACCAAATGTCCCATAAACTTCCACAAGAAAGAAAGAAATGAAAAAAAGAAGAAACAAAGAACAACAAATAAATAAATAAATAAATAAACGCATAAAGCCAGATTCGTAAGAGTGGCTTCACCTTAGTAGCACTAGTTATGCGAAAAAGCCAGTGTCAATGGATACGTTAGTTATATTTTTGTGCTCTGTGCTGAGTATATGTACGGTATTGACCAACTTTCGTTTGCTGCTGGTAAGGTTACCAAGGCTCTGTTAGCTGTGTTTTCGAAGCGGCTTGGTGTGGGCATGACATATATATATATATATATATATATATATATATATATATATATATATATAAACAGTTGGTAATTTTTTCATCCACTTTTCTTTCTTCTTAATTTACATTCCATTGGTTTTAATAACTTCCCCTGTACATTCCTTGGCATTACTGTCTGTTATATCTCATTAATATTGTGTTAAAACACGGAAAAACGAGCCCTTAGGTATACACTTCTTTCCCTTATTATATATATATATATATATATATATATATATATATATAGAAAAAGGAGTAATTCACACACAACGAACGTTTCAGCACAGTTTAGTCCGACGTTTCGACCGTGGGACCGGCCTTCGTCTGGGAATACAGGGCATAAAAATCGCGCGCTTATATATGTCAATATTCGAGACCCCCCCAAAAAAACACACATGCTCTTGTGTAACGAACAAGGCTCATCTGTATCAGCACAAAAACGGTTTTCAGTGATCAAAAATATATATCTATACAGCACTGTGTGATGTCACCATTTGTAAGTCATTGGCAGCTGATACGGCTTTGCGGGATACACGTGTGCATCGCGACATTACGGATGTCAAAGCTCTTTTCTTACAAAAATGGTTCGCGTGTAAAATATACGCGTTGCCGATGATAAATAATTCTATTATATATATATAAGAATCGCTTTTTCTGTATACATTATCAGCACAGCGCACTCTCTGATAAAGAAGCAGACTAGCGTACACTTGTTATATTGTTGACCAATAAGCTTACGTGGAAGGAAGACACGTCAATGTGCCTGCATCCTCATTGATACCATCTGCTACAGTATTGAACTTGAATATCAGGTATGATTCCCGGAGTTCGCGATCATGGTTTGAGCGGAAACCAGATTCAAGAATGGTCGCTTTCATTTGATCGAAAGAGTGGCCCGGCATGCGAACGTGTCGTGATAGCGGTAGATGAGGGAATATATTTACATGGGATTTGTGGTTATTAAAGCGTATTCTGAATGGAGTTTCAGTG